>LTAE01002120.1:0-43887 GCA_001647135.1 Pontederia paniculata | reverse complement strand
ATATATATATATATATATATATATATATATCTTATTAATAAAAGGTTGAATGAAGTGATAAGTATTTCATAGATTAAGAATTCGAATTTCTTAATATTAGAAAATTTTGATAAAGATTTTTAAGTGCCAAAACTCTAAGTCTTGATCGGTGCGCTCAAATATTGAGATAATAATTGAAAAAAATTATACATTAAAATTGTCTGATATATTTGGTTCATGAAAATCAAACGTAGCACGCTTTAATGTTGCACGTGCAGGTCCAAAATTATGAATAGTTATAGGTGAAAAGCATTTTTTTATAATTAAATTTGCTAGATAAATGTGGTTCATGAAAGCAAGTAATGGAGCAATAATATGAATGAGTTCAAAAAGGGAAAAAAAATGGCTAAAGCTGTTCTTTTTGTCCATGACCTTAACATTGCAATACTCTGCTCTGCCCATCACGACACAACGTGTTCAAACTCTTGAGCGCATCACAAGGATCATTTCAAGATGTAGTGAAAAACAAGAAGAAACAAATGCTTTTCCCCATTGACACGATCCTTAATGAAAGACTAGATTTCTTTCCTTTTTTTATTATTATTACAAGCCATATCTGAATTTGCGAAATTAATATGATAATTAACTCGCTTAACAGCTAATTTAATTAACATATATGCTGCGACGCGCCAAGATTAAATAATTAATGATCAATGTCCGGACTGAAAACTGGTAAGTAATTCTTAAATAAATCGAGAATAAGTATACACAAATGACACAATAGTTCGAAAAAACTGTAATAAGATAATCCTATTAATTAAATTATGTGAATTGAGATTTTAAGATGGTTATAAAGGTAAGATTTGTCCGGACAACCGTTGGTCTATTTAATTAGTACTCTTGTATTGAATTGGATTATTAAAAAGGGTTTAATATTTATGTCAAATCATTATTTAATTCATGTGATATGAGACCAAATTTCTATACGATTATACCACTTGGTAGATTGAAATTTAATTTTTAATTTTAAAAATAAAATAGTTTCTTTAAGGAAATAAATTCACAACCTAAATTTAAAATCAAACCAATCAATGGAATCAGCTAAAAAATCTAGAGAAGCTGAGACCATTTTTGGAAATTCAGGATCGGACCCCGCAAAAGTTTTTTTTATATATTTATAAATTTTCTAGAATTTTTACTTATGATTTAAATTCTAGATCCAATATTTTTTATATTTTGTCTGAAAAGACATTTATTATATTTATTTATTAAAATTATCTCTTTAAGGGCAGGATGCCATATGTTATTTAGGTAATTGAACAAAAGCTTTCATCGTAATTTCAAAAAAATATTATGATTACAAGATTAAATATCAATAATTAATAATTGTTATTGCAATTCAAATACAAGATCAATCATTTTATTTTAAATATCATTTCATCTTAAAAGTTAGTTTGGATTAAAATTTATCAATAATTAATAATCCTTATCAAATTTAAACATATAATTGTCATAAAATTTATTAACAAGATATATAATACTCTATCACTCTTTTAAAATTTATTAATAATTTTAGTATTTAAAATAATTTTAAAATTTTAGTATTTCATATTTAAATTTATTTTTGTAAAATTTATTATAAGATATATAATCCTGATTAAAATTTAATACGCTATCACTTTTTGTACGTTTGGATCAATTTGGATTTAATCGAGGGGTTCTAAAATTGACGGCGATGAACATTTTTGCATGAGAGTAGTAAACCCCAAGAATTACATCACATATACAATCACATGATTTTTTTTTCTATTGTCATCCTAGTGTCTCGGAAGCGATGCCAATTTTTTAATTCATACGATGCTAACAATTATGTGCATTGATTACAAAGTCGTCCCACACACGTGTCTGATTATGAACGAAAATTATTCTGCATTCACATGAATTCGAACTCGAGACCTACTTAAATAGGGATGAGTTGCTTAATATAAATTTTACATGAACTTTTTCTTTGAAAAATAGTTTTAGTTACACAATTAATTAATTACACGAGCCTGACATTTAACATTGAGTAAAAAAAAATCCTTCTCAGCTACTAGTAAAATGAAATATAAACTACATAATACTTTGCATGTTACTCTTTTTTTAAGAAATAGTTAATGCTAATTTTAAATATGAAGAGAAAAAAAAAAGAGGAGAGAGAAAAAAAGAGGAAAGAGAAAAAGATAACTAAAAGATAATTTCATTGAATGTTAATAAAGAGGAGAGAGAAAGAGAGAGAAAAATGAAATTATAATTTCTTGTTTGTTTTGGGGTGACGTATGATGTGTTTGTGTGTCAGCTCTCTCTCTCTGAGATAAACTCTAAACCATGGTCAATAGTTAACCCAGGTTGGGTTAAAGCTGGGCGAGGGCCGAGGGGGGCCTTTAAAAGGGCTCGAGATCACCATCTCTTCCTCCATCCGTCCATTGCATCCTTTTGGTTCTTCACCATCTCTAACCATCGCCATCGCTCTGTGATCACCACCTGTTTGTTGCATGGTCGCTTCCTTCGTTTCCTAGCGCTCCTTTCTTCTTGCCTTTGGCTTTCCTTCCTCTCTCTCTCTCTGCTGCTGCTGCTAAGATTTCTCTTCTGACTGCTCCAAGGTCTGCTCTGTTCTTTACTCTCTTCTTCTCATATCTAAATCTGATGTTTTAATCGTTTAAACAAGAAAAAATAAGCACGAAACGAAGAAGACCATCCCACCGAAGCCAAATACGAGCTTGGTGGAGGTGGACGAGAGAATACGACACCTGCCATTGATTGAAGAATGAACTGTGACAATGTTAACGATGAGACGCGGATCATTTTATTTCTTAGGTTTGATGCTTTTTTTTTTCCGTTTGATTGATGGAACAGCAACGCAGAAGGAGGAGCGATCATGGCGGACAACGGAGACTTCAGTTTCGCCAGCGGCGCCGGCGCGGCGGCGAGGAACCCGCTGCCAAGGATCCAGACGAACGGAGCGGGGAAGAAGAAGCCGGAGAACGGGATATGCCACGACGACAGCTCGGCGCCGGTGAAGGCGCAGACCATCGACGAGCTGCACTCCCTGCAGAAGAAGCGGTCGGCGCCCACCACCCCCATCAAGGAAGGCTCGTCGCAGGGCAACGCCGCCTTCGCCACCATCTCCGAGGAGGAGCGCCAGAAACTTCAGCTCCAGTCCATCAGGTATAATAATACTACTTTTTACCATTATATCTCTTCCTCCTCCCCTGGCTGTTTATTTTTTTCTTAAGAAACCCCTTTTAATATCTATCTTCATATTAAAAGAAAAGTGAAAAAAAACCCTTTTAATATATATTAAAGTAAAAACCCCTTTAATATACATTAAATTGAAAAAATACATATTTGTAAAAAGAAAAGTGATATAAAAAAAATAAATATGCTTCAATTTTATATGGGGCGACTGATTTGATTATTTTGTCACCACTGTTCTTTGCTTGTTTTTTATTTATATTTTAAGATTCACTTAGATTCTTGTGGGTCCATTTGACATGGATAATCTTATTAGCTCACACAGAAAAAAGTAAAAAAAAAATGTCGGCAGTTCTAGATGACACCGGTAGATCAGTACTACTTTTTCATGAACAATCCTACAAATTTGCCAGAAGATTATTTTTTATCTATTTAAACAGAAGAAAACACTTGATTTTCTTTTTTAAAGAAAAAATATAATATATATATATTTTCGACTTGTATAATCCCTTACATGAATTTGTAGCCCAGCAATCCGGGAAAACAAAATAATATATATTAATATGTTTTGTCATCCGATAAGTTTATTTCTGAGTTAAATTATTTACTGACAAAAGCAGAGCTCTAACACGAGCGCACGAAAAAATATAGCCGTGGGGGTAGATCTATAAATATCTCATAGGCACGTGGCCTGCACGCGCGCCTTTAAGATAAGGAACGATGGACCAGGGGCCCACTTGCCTTCGTTCAATTGCGTGTGGGCCCAAAAAGTAAAAGATAATTATTGTATCTTACAGTAGACTATGTGGTAGAAAACTCTGGAGATATCAAATGAGTAAAGAAGCATGAGATATGTAGGAACTTATTACATGAATAAATTTAGAGTTGTCATTTTTTGACAGTGAGAACGAGTGTTGTTTAGATAACACAAGATTATTATTTTTTCTATAATATATATGCTTTACCTTTTTTTGTGGGGGGTCAAAATGCTGTCCTAACGCTTCGAGTCTACGAGTTTTACGTTTTAATGTTGGCACTGTTGTTGTGGTCAGTGCATCGTTGGCGTCACTAACCAGGGAGACTGGTCCAAAGTTGGTGAGAGGTGACCCGGCCAGGAAGTCGGGCACGCCCAAGGTCAGCACTGAAGAACACCACTACTTCACACCAACCATCAGCGTCAGCGACAGCGCCCTCAAGTTCACTCACGTCCTCTACAACCTGTCACCTGCTGGTACCTACTTCTCAAACTGTTTTCGTGTCTGTTCGTTGTGATGATTCCTTTCATGTTCAGGATATGTGGATGTTAATTAGCTGTACATCCTTTTTGTCAAAAGTTAGATTTCAGCTATCGATTATAACAGTTTCCGGTCATATAAGTGACATGTTCTGAATGCACAGTGAGCATTTAGAAGCCATTTTCCAAGTTCATGAGTTCCATAACAGATGTAGTTAATTGCTTGTTTCAAGTCAAGAGCTCCTATAGACGTATAAGATAATAAACCAGGGCGTTGCTAAGTTTTAACACTCATAACGTCACTTTATAAGTTGATATGTGCATCTCAAGCAGCTTTCTTAGAGTTCTTTGTTTCAGTCCATTTTTGTTCTCTTATAAATTTGCCTTGCATCAGAGCTATATGAGCAAGCCATAAAGTACGAGAAAGGTTCATTCATAACGGCTACGGGGGCTTTGGCAACCTTGTCTGGAGCAAAGACAGGGCGCTCTCCTCGTGACAAGAGAGTTGTCAAGGATGAGACTACTGCTGATGAGCTTTGGTGGGGAAAGTAAGTCTCATCAATAACGTGTCTTTCTAGTCTATGCAAAGAAAGGAAAAACTCATTATCTTTTTTATGTTCATGTTATTACCATTATGATGCATTTATTCATGATTCGCTCTGGATTGGTCATCTTTGTAGGGGCTCACCTAATATTGAAATGGACGAGCATACTTTTTTGGTCAATAGGGAGAGAGCTGTTGATTACTTGAACTCACTGGACAAGGTACTTCCTAAGCATTTGCGCTTTTACATGATTTTATGTGATTATAATTCTATAATTTCTCCTCCATTGTAGCATAGCTTGATATAGTTGGGCTTGCACATGAATGTGGTGTTTGGTGTGGTCAGAACTCATTATTTAAAATTCATGCTGCTAAGTTTCTAGGAACAAAACCATTTGATGAAATATTTTACGGAATGCCAAAATTGCACATTTTATCACATCAACATGTCCAACAATCATAAAAAGTGAAAACAAATCCAGTAATCTTAGTGAGATACTAAAAGCAAATTTTCTTAGATTTGTTGCAATCATCCAATTTCTCCCGAAGGAAAAAAGGAAACTCATTTAGCAGAATAGCATATATATGCAGTCAGGGACTCTGGGGTCGACTAACATTTATTGTGTACAGGTTTTTGTGAATGATCAGTTCCTCAATTGGGATCCTGAGCACCGTATCAAAGTTCGCATAGTCTCTGCAAGGGCCTACCATTCCCTCTTCATGCATAACATGTAAGTGATAACAAAAGTGTAATAATATTAAGATATGGTTCCTTCTGCAGTGCTCTAATTCTCCAGGGCCTGCTACGTTTACCCAGATAAGTTATTCTCTTAACTATGCCTACTGTTATGTCAGTATTAATTATAATAATTAGAGAAGACATAGGTGCAGCTCCTATTGCCCCTTAGGACAATGGAGAAACTTGAGAATTCGGTAATTGCAAAATATAGCTATTGTACATACCATAACTGGATGGGTGGCAGGTGCATCCGTCCTACGCCTGAAGAACTGGAGGATTTTGGTACTCCGGACTTCACGATATACAATGCTGGACAGTTTCCATGTAATCGTTACACACACTATATGACATCCTCGACCAGCATAGACCTTAACCTTGCTAGGAGGGAAATGGTCATCCTCGGCACGCAGTATGCCGGGGAGATGAAGAAAGGTCTATTCAGTGTTATGCACTATCTCATGCCTAAGAGAAATATCTTATCCCTCCATTCTGGCTGCAATATGGGCAAAGATGGTGACGTTGCGCTCTTCTTTGGACTATCAGGTAAGGTTGGACTCACCAGAATGTGGTGCCGTCACCAGCCCATCGCATCCGCATCCTAACCCCTCTGACCTATATATTCTATGCATGATAATAGCATAACATTCTTAGTTTATTCAGTTTATTTGGTTATTTATACTAATTCTACCTTAATGCTCTTTTAGGTACTGGAAAGACTACTCTATCTACAGACCACAACAGACTGCTCATTGGTGATGATGAACATTGTTGGAGTGATAATGGTATTTCGAATATTGAGGGTGGTTGTTATGCCAAGTGTATCGACCTTTCAAGGGAGAAGGAACCTGACATCTGGAATGCAATCAAGTTCGGAACAGGTATAATGGCTTGATCTAGTTTCTGTTTTATGTGACTATGTTGTCTTCTTCATTTGGCTAACACGGAAAATTGATATGACATGCAGTACTGGAAAATGTGGTATTTGATGAGCATACTCGAGATGTAGATTACACAGATAAGTCTGTCACAGGTAATTCCCTAAATAGAGCAATAATCTTGAACAGGATGCTTGAAGGAAGGAAATTAATTCAAGTTGTCATTATGTTGCAGAGAACACCCGAGCAGCTTATCCTATAGAATATATTCCTAATGCAAAGATACCATGTGTTGGCCCTCAACCTAAGAATGTCATCCTCTTGGCATGTGATGCTTTTGGGGTTCTCCCACCAGTAAGCAAGTTAACTCTGCCCCAGACCATGTATCACTTCATAAGTGGCTACACTGCTCTGGTAAGTATCTTCATTATGTACCTATGCTTTTGAATCACTTTGAATTAGAACAAATTAATATCTTTAGAGATCCTCATGTTTATACCACAATACAACTAACAGGTGGCTGGCACTGAGGATGGCATCAAGGAGCCGCAGGCCACATTCTCAGCCTGCTTTGGGGCAGCATTCATAATGCTCCATCCAACTAAGTACGCAGCTATGCTGGCTGACAAGATGCAGGAGCATGGTGCAACAGGATGGCTTGTGAACACTGGCTGGTCTGGTGGCAGGTAAAATTTAAAACAGATGAGAATTTTGATACACAGCAATTAAAACATTACAACTGCTTCACACAGTTTATAATTAAAATGTTTATCTTGTGTTCCAGGTATGGTGTTGGCAACCGTATCAAGCTGCCTTACACTAGGAAGATCATCGATGCCATTCATTCGGGCAGTCTCCTCAATGCAACTTACAAGAAGACAGAGGTGTTTGGGTTAGAAATACCCACGGAACTCGATGGCGTGCCCTCAGAGATCTTGGATCCAGTTAACACTGTAAGTTGGCCTTACTTCTGTGTGTTCCTTTCAGTAGCCGAACTGATTCTCTATAAACTTTGTGCCTGAAATGAACTGTGTGGCTGTGTTCTATATGCAGTGGGCAAACAAGGAAGCTTACCAAGAAACCCTGCTGAAGCTGGCTGGACTGTTCAAGAAGAACTTTGAGGTGTTCGCCAACTATAAGATTGGCCAGGACAGCAATCTGACTGAGGAGATACTTGCTGCAGGACCAAATTTTTGAGCATGAAACGAAACATGGGATGCGAGAATAAACAACTTCGGCATATAAATTCAAGAAAGATTTAAGCTTGACCTTCAGCTATGTCGCATTGTATAATTTTTGTGTTTTATTTATGTGTAACAACTATTTAGTCAACTGTCATGCTCATTAAAGTCAATATTATTCTTCGCTCTCTCCATTCTCAATCCACTTATCCAACTGTGGAAAAATTCTTATGAGGCATTCTTGTTTATTGACGGCACGTCAATCGAAACAAATAAACATGACAATGCGATCTACAACAACCATAGTTTAATTAGATAATTAAAACATAGTTTAATTTCTTGTATCTCTTTACTTATCAAGTTGCTTAATTAGATGATTAAAACTACAACAACCATGCTTTATTGACCATTCGATCATTGTTTCCGAAGGTTGACTAAATGAAAAACTCAAGTATAATACCAAAAGAAAACAAAAAAAAAATCATAAATGAAATATGTGAACAGTAATTGATTTAGTGAGTGGCTTATGTAATATTAATGGCACAATAACATATGTTTGCTTTGCTTGGAGCTTATTTTTATCTGACCAATTGATTTAGAGTCAACCCTGAGATCAATAGAATTTTACTTGATTCTGCACAATTGGAGGCAATTCTTACGTCTTCTTCTCCTCACTTTTCTCAAACCCCTTCCTTCTTCCATAGCTCAAGCCGTCCAACTGTATGAGCGGTGTTGGTAGGTTGTGGTATTGTTGATGTTTCAATTATTTATCCTCGTAAAGTCGTCTTGCGTTTAATTTTCTCATTTTGTTTATGTTTCAATTGTCTATAGGTTAAAAAGTTGAGGCTAAAGGTGCGTTTTCCATGAAAGTATAACTAGTGTTATGTTAACATTATTGTTTTGTGATGTTTTTCACCGGTACCTTTCTCCAAAAAAATCAAGCTTCACAACTATTTTTGTAATACCCTAGAAACTCAACTAATTAAAATAGTTAAGAAAAGATCAAACATGGGTTGTGTTCATCGAAGACGGACCTTATTGCACATAATCCACAAAAGACCCATACGACAACGAAAGATAAAGTTCAACATAGATCGTCTCCGTAAGATAAAGTTGCATTATTGCCCATAAGAACAATTCACCTTCGATAGGTTTGCATGTGGAGAATCAATTCATATTAGGACACATATGATACAGACATCCAAAATCAAGAATGTATTCATTTGAAGATCTACATTTTATTAGTTGTCTTCACAACCAAAGCATCTTCCTATTCACTCTCAACTATACTAGCATCTACTACATTTGACTTCTGATTTCCCTTCTCGTCGCTCTCATTAATTTTTTTATCTTTTGTTTTGTAACACTTTGCCTTGATATGACCCTTCTTCTTACAGTAAATGAAGACTTTATCTCTATGCTTCTATTTAGATATGGATGTATCTTGATTTGAATTTCTTATTTAATGTCTCCCTCTTGACTTGAGGTATGCTCATTTATTTTGTTGTTAGATCCTAATTCATTGTCCATTTTTTTCTTACTTAACAATCTACTTTTCACATCATCAAAAGTAAGTTTGTTCCTACCGTAGATCACAATTTATTAAAAAAATTTGTATGAAGATGACAAAGAGTACAAAAGCAATAACGCTTGATCTTCATCATCAATTTTAGCTTCTACGTTTTTCAAATCATTGATAAGAGTAACAATCTCACTGATATGAGATTTGATTGATGTATCTTCTGCCATACCAAAGGTGTATAGCCATTGCTTCAACACAAGTTGATTTGGTAAGATTTTGGTCAAGTACAGAGCTTCCAACTTTAATCATAAATTTGTCGATGTCTTCTCCGCGAGGACTTCCTAACAAACATCATTCATGAAGCAGAACTAGATCGTGGGCATGACTTTCTCATTAAGCTCCTCCTATGCACATATCTCTGTAGTATCGAGTTTCTTCCTCGATAACGTCTTTTTCAGCATGTTCTGAATTAGGATGACAATCATTCGAACTTGCCATAGACTAAAATTTGTGTTGCCGTCGAACTTCTCACTTCATTGTAGTTATCGTCAGAAATTGATTGCAAAAAAACCTCAAAGTTTGATACCAATTTGTTACGAATATAATGACGAGGGATCAATCAAGAATTAGAACAAAAAATTAAGAGCGAGAAAGAAAGATTGACATATATATTTTAATGTAGTAAAACACTCTTGATCAATATGAACAATAGAAAAACATCCGTGGACAAAGGAGGTTGCCGTCAAAGAATTTCACTATGACCATATCAAAATAAACCCTAACCCTTATTTATAAAGGTCTGTACTAGAGGGGCTTCATCCCTGCATCACCATAGATTCCTTTTTTTCCTTAATTTTTTTTTCACAATTTTGAGTATGGGGTATAATAATTCAAGACACAACAACATAAATCATATTGCAAAAATACAATTTCTATCAATTGATAGCATTATAAAATAGTTGGTAACAAAAGTTCACAACCATAAAGAGTTTGTAACAAAAGCAAATGTAATTTTTTTATAAAATAGTATTATAAGTTAATTTCTAACTTCTTTTCAACATAAAAATACAAATACCAACTTGCAAGTTTTTTTTACTTCAATGATCTTTATTTTTAGGAAAAAAATAAAATTATATTATGAATCTTCAACATTGTGTTCTTCCATATCACCTTAAACAAAATATAAATAAAAAATAATTAAATTCAAACTTCACACCTATGAACATTTTATAGACCAATTATTTGAATGGACAACAAATTAAATTACCTTCTTGCACGTCAATTCTTGAAATTTCGAAATCATTATAAAACATGTTTCCCAATCGAGTACTAGATTATCTTCTTCGTCCATAATCCAAAACCCAATCTTCTCCATGCTCTCAAAAATCAATAGGAATAAGAAGTGATCTTTGTTTGTTAAGAGTCCTATAAGATATAAACAAAGATAAACTGATGCGTGATAAGTTGTCCTAAAAATGTTCGCTAGAAAATGCACTAATCGTATCAATTAATAGAGAAAGTGAGTAGAGTATTATTCTTATGAGGATAGAGATTCTTATCTATCTAATCCTAAAAACTAATAAAAAATAACATGGTTTTGGATAAAATTGTTTTAAAAAAAAATAAAATAAAAGTTGTGACGATAACAAGAACTAGGACAAGATGAGATATGATAAAATACGGATAAATTGTGTTTCACCGCAAGATTAATTAAGATGCATTCATTTGTATTTCCTAAACTATTAATCATTCCTCTTCAAGATGAGTTAAAGTATTTTTCTCTAGGATGCCACTTAGGCATGTCATGCAATACTTCAAATAAAATAAAAAATCAATCTCAAATATCATAGAGAACCAAAAATCCACTATTCCTATCCAAGATGCTAGTAAAATCAAATTCTCAATTAATCAACTTTCAGAACAACATTCATGCTCATAAAAGATTGATGAAACTCAAAATAGCAATTATCGTCTCGAGTGAATTTATTGATAAAGAGAAGAAACTGATTAAGTCGAGGAACACATAAGACACTACAAAGAGATAAATACTGAGAAGATGAGTAGAACCTGTGTGAGAGATAGAAGTGTCGTGCCATTTCCAATAGTGAGATTGTCTGCACCTTGATATGGTCCGGAGAGATTTAATGATTGCAAATCAAGAGTTGCATGATGTGTCACACTCGAATATGGAATCCAATTAGTATATTCTTGAAGCGCCAGAGAAGAGTCAAATACAAAGTTATAAGGTGCATTGAGCACAACAAAGGCTTGACTCAGGGTAAAATAAACCTAAGGCTAAGCATAATAAGCTTGAGGAGGTGCATGTTGCTTAGGGCGAGCAAATTCATATTGTTAGAGGAAATAACCGGATGTTTCCTATAATAACACCGATAAGGATATGCCCAAAAGTCTACAACGTTCAGTTGAAGATTGAGATCGACCACAACCTTGATTGTGACCACGACCACAGGATGTCATTGGAGAGGTAGACTGAATATAATTTTTCGTAGGAGAGAAAAAGCCATCAATCGAAGTTGATGGCTGACTTAGCCAAATTTCATGACTAAGTAAAATACTTGATAACTCCGGGAATGAAACTGCTTCAAATTTAGCAGAGAGTGAGGAAATCATCTCACTATAGGCATAGCCCAAATTATTTAAAATAATGGCATTGAATGTGGTCGACACGACAGGATGGCCGACAACAACAAGTTTGTCGAAAACTTGGTGTTGCACTTGCTGTGGCAGATTAGTCGCCTTTCTGTATTTTGGAGTTGCATTGTTAGTTGCATAATATGTGTGTGATATGGTGCACCGAAAGCCTGCTAGAGAGAATGGCAAACTGAAGAGGATGATGTGACACCCACAACATAAGGTAGGATATCTTCCGATAGAGAAGCAATAAGCCAAGTGAGGAGGGTTTGATCTTTGCGTTTCCACTCTATATATGCTAGATTCAGTGTTGTAGCTACCACTGAGGAGGGAGATTAATCAGTTATAGGAAGAACCAAAGTAGAAGGAAGGCAATGAACACTTCATTAACAAAACCTTCAAGATCCAGACTTCACAACAAGGGAAGAAGTTGTGTTTTCCATAGAAAACAATTGGTAGATGTTAACTTGACCCAAAGATGATGATGCATTTGACCAAAGGAAGGTAACAAAGACATAGTAGATGTGGTGTACAAAATAGCTTTTGGGGTTGGTGATGAAGAGGAGGAAGAGGCCATCATAATCATATGAGGATGTCTTTAGTATCATAAAGAAGCACGCAATCGTATGTTATTGATCGAATAATCTTGTCATATTGATATTGAGATTACACCATGTTTAAGTATATGCAGTAGCAACTAACTAACACTTGTTGTGATTACAAAATATACTAGAATCAGGATACTAATAATTGCTATAATCACAAAGTATCCTAGAATCAGAAGATGGTTTGGATGGAACATGATCATGTGTTAGCACTATTAATTCTTTATTACTTGAGATAACTAGTACACTTACTAGCATTGTTGCTCCTTTAGGACCTGTTTGGCCTCATAATATCAACTAAAATATCTAGTTATTCTGCCAGAATACATCATATTTTATCCATTTGTTTAGTAGTACTATTCTCGACCCATGTTTCATTATTATCAGTTGTAGGGAGCTTTATCGAATTCCTCTAATTGAAAGTAATAGGTTTATACCTTGCTTCAAACTAAGCAAAATCTCTTTTTTGTTCATGTAAAATAAAATGATAAGTAATAATTTATATTTGTAATGTCTGGTTATATTCTTCCTTTGTGTTTAATACTCTTCCCTGCATCCTTATCTTATTTAATTTCCCTTCTTCATTTCCCCCTGACATCCTTCTTCTTTCCTTATCTTCCTTTACAAGATACTTTTTCTCTCAATTCTTTTTTCTGTTCTTTTCCTCCTCCCTCTTCTTCTCCAATCCATTAATTACTCCCTTATTTTTTTCTTATTCCGGGATTTTGGTGTGGTGACAACGTTTGGCATGAACTGCTACACAAGATTAGGGTTGACCTTTTAATAACATTATAATTTGACTTTGTTTCGAGAGGCGAATTACTCCACTAAAACTATGAGCTTTGGATAAATTTGTAATTTCACGTTAGTAAAAAATGATAATTATAATAAAAAACTAAATATAGGTGCAACATATTTAAGCCATTGCACCGAGAAACAATTAAATATGAATTTTCTTCTCATTGTGAATGATCCAAATTAAAGCAAGGTTATTTTAATCTATGCCATTTGACAATAAAATGAAATAATCTTTCACGGTACAACAGGCCAAACTTCAAAAGACAAGAAGTGTGCTCATCAAACTCTGAAAACCAACCTTACAATTAATAACTTCTGGCAAATAGTTATGGTGCACACCATTAAGAGTATTCACGGGTTAGGTTATATTTGGATTATGTTTTGGATCACTCGAGTATTTTTTTTCTTTTCTTTTTGCACAATATGCTAAACTACTGTTAAATGAATATTAACAAGCACACAAATGTGTCAAAACAAATCAAATGCAAGTCATTAAATACTTAGCAAATGCAAAGCTTTCCAGTCATTAATCTCCTGGTTTCTTAAATCTCATTGCAACATAATATGAAAATGTGGATAACTACAATAGTTTATTTAATGCCAAATATTTCTACTACTTTTCCGAAATTGAAAGTCAACATATAAATATTTCCATTAAGAACCCTAAAATCGACGAACCAATTCAACAAATAACTGAAAAAAAAATGTGTGGTTTAAATAATCGGGTCAGGTTTATTCGAATTTAAAAACTCAAACTCGTAATCTGACTAAAATGGTTGGATGCGATTGTGTCGAACTCGACCACCTGAGCTGGTGGGTCATGTCTCAAAACTTGTTCAGCGGGTTGGTTTGACTCGACGTACATAATCCACCAGAACCGACCTAACAATGATTGGGTCGGTTCGGAGATCGGGTTCACCAAACCAACCCGATGATAGCTTTGCACATGCATTGTCTCATCTTCCTCAAACCTGCTAAAGTCTCTCTCTCTCTACATACATACACACACATATATATAGCATTCATCTACAGAATAAACCAAATTTTGAGACATGCTTCTTGACATAAATATTCTTTATGCAATGCTGTGATAGGCCAAATTACAAACTGCTGTGGAATGCAGAAGATGAACCTAAAATGACAAGCCCAAATCATGCACCAACTACAGGTATACACGAGAAATGAAATTACATTACACTAGAAACATACTTAATGCAACTGAAGTGGGATGCATCTGTCCAAATCTTTCATTGTTCAGGTGGCCCAGCCGGGAACTGCCCCCAACACATGGCTGGATGGGCATGTCTGGATCCAAGGAGTTCTGCATCAAATTTAAAGAAATATATTTAGAAGTAATACATGACACATTCATTGACTTCATACTGAAGCAACTTATTTCTTGGCGATTGTAAGCATTTGATAAAGAAATTTTGCAATGAAACATTATGAAATGCAAACTTTTATTTGTAAAATAATAGGTTTCAGTCTGATGATTCCGAAGTGCAAGGAACTGACAGTAAGCTGAAACATGATTAAACAATGTGAACATACCATGTGCTACAGCATCTAAGTTCCCTTGATTGGCCTTGTCAAACTGCAGACTTTCAGCAACAACGCTTTCAACTGAATTGTGCAATCTATCACATGGCCCAGTTATAAGAGCTGGCATTTCAGGTGGCCTGGATGGGAGAACTTGGTCCAACTGATCTATAAGCATATCTGATTGACCTTCCACGAAGGCATATGAATCAACAGTTTTAGCAGCCTTTGCGGCAACTATACTAAAAATGCGACAAAGAAAGTTGTATCGTTTTGTGAGAGATGATTGACTGTCCACATCAAAAGGAAATGAAAATGGTTCGCTTAGATCTTTGGTCTTGGCATCTTTTCTCCATCTCTTCAAAATATACTGTGGTGGAAGATCCTTAATATTTCGAGTATCAAGTACTTTTAGCACATGGCGACACTGTATCCCAACAAGTTCAAATTTTTTACAACTGCAAGTCATAGAACCATCTAAAGAATCAAACTTGACCAAGTGTTCTCTAGGGTTCTCCTCAAGGGTAACCTTATATTCGCTTATTGTCCCAACTTCACCACAACGATATAGTACACAGTCCATGTATAATTCAAATTCTCTTTCAAACATTTTATATGCAGCTGGTGTGTAAGCATTTGCAGCTTGCCTTAACATACGCATAGAAGGAGGTTTTTTGCTAATTATATTAGAATTAACATCAGCTTGCAGTTCTGCATACCGTCTCTCACCTAGTATTCTTTCATAATGCTCAAAAAAGATCAGAAGTTCCATTTCTGTGCTCAAATATTTTTTTAGTTCGCTATTCAAGCTCTCCTTTTGTTGGATGCTCTTGATATCTGCATGAAATGCTTGCTGCCCATATACCAATGCCCATTTCTCTTTTTCCTCAAACAGCTTGGTCAACCATGAATTATCTTTAAGGTCATACTTCTCACACATTGCTTTCCATGTATCTAGGAATTCTTCCTCATCTTCACAATCAAAAAGGCATCTACTAAAGTCATACCCTAGAGTTCTTGAACCATGAAATGCCTGACTTAGTTGCTCAGCAGCATTTTGGTAAATGTGCCACACACAAAAACGATGACTCGTTCCTGGCCAAACTGCAGGTACTGCATCACTGATTCCCTCAGCACGATCTGTTAAAACTGTCTTTGGCTGTTTTCCACCCATCGCATTCTTGAAGGTCTCAAACAACCACATCAAAGATTCTGTACTATCATCATAGAGTAGTGCAGAGCCAAATACAGTAGTTTGCCTATGATGATTAACACCAGTAAATAACCCTAAAGGCCTTCCATAATCAAGAATCTTGTATGTAGTATCAAAGCATACGACATCACCAAAATAACTGAAATCTATCATAGACTGCGCATCGGCCCAGAAAAAGTTGGTCATGTTATCATCCTCATCAACTTGTATGGCATAAAAGAATGATGGGTTGGAATCTTGCATCTTTTGCAGGTACTCCAATGTTGCTCCTGCATCACCTAGGGCCAAAGCCTTCACACGCTTGGACCGCAAATAGTTCTTGTTATCTAACGGAAGCTGATGACATCTTACGTCCTTGTTGGCAGAATCATCTGCAGACCCATCAGCCATGTCTGCATCATCATCTATTGCACTTTCTGCGCTAAAAGGTGCAACAACATCAGAAGAAGAAGGGGCAGACAATTGATGGTTATGGTATGTAACAAATTCTGTCACATGATATTTGCCACTAGGTGAAATTCTGATGATCATACAAGCAGGACAACCAGTTCTAGTTTCTGGACGGGGTTTCTTCACCCTATGTGCACCTTTTTTCTTCTCACGGAAACCTTCCCTGGAACACACAAACATCCTTCTAGTGATAACATTCTCTGCACTCACTGTCATGCTTGCTCTCCGAACACTGAATCCTATCCTTGCTGCATACATGTTGTAAAATTCATATGCTTCATCTTCAGTTTCAAACTCCGGTGTCCTTACCGTATCATCCACCAAATCTGCTCGTGCTAGTCGAGCTTTACGTCTTAGTTTCTTGGCTTTCAACATATGGATTGTAGACACTGTTGCCAGTTGGTGGTTGTGGTTTGGCACAAATTCCGTCACTCGATATTTTCCATTAGGTGTGAGCCTGATAGTCATGCATGCTGGGCAGCCAATTCTTGTTTCAGGTCGTGGACACTTTGCTTCCTTTGCTCCTTTTTTCTTCTCCCGGAAGCCTTCTCTGGAGCACACAAATGTCCTCCTCGTGATGATATTCTTTGATGTAGTCCACAAAGTTGACCTTCGAACAAAGAATCCTACACTTTCTGCGTATGTGTTGTAGAAGTCATATGCATCATTTTCAGTGTCAAAAAGCATATCGGTCTTAGGCAACAACTTTGCAATAGTAGGATCCATCATTGTTGTAGGATCAAAGCTTGCTACATCAGACATACCTCCCTGATCATCCAAAAAACATTGCATATTAGCCATGAAGGGAAAATAAGATAATATGGAAACTAGAATGGCGAAAACTTCCTGATGAGTTAACACCATTATGCACACAGTGCTCGCCTTAACCCTAAGTGAAACATGAAATAGTTGAGTCGTAAAGGTAGAGCTACGCGCACCACTTCACTGTTGTGCAAAGACGAACTGTCCTGCTTCAACGACGCAGGTGGTTGAGCAGCATGTGGTGGAGTTGGAGACCATAGAACAACAGGAGCCGGCCACACCTGGAGTAGCTGCTGTTCTGAGGCCGGAAGCCACCCAACATACAAAGGCCTGACAGACTGGGCTGTCTGAGAGGAGGATGTTGTAGTAGGGACCACAACAGGATTTTTATGGCCCTTCATGCTGGGAACTCCGTTGACGCATCAAGAATGTTACCTATCAATGCCGTCATTGACCAATAGTTCTGCGCAGAGATCAAAGTTCTTTGTTATCTACTATGCAGAGAAAAACTACCATCATAAACTTGAGAGACCAAAGACATCTCTACTTATTAACCAACTTCTTGTAATTCTCGACAGCAAAATCATATATTTTCGAATCTTAAGCACTCAACGTTTCACCAAGATGCCAACTTTCCGCACAATCTTTGCAGAATGATAAAGAAAGAAGGTAAATGAATTCGTAACATAAACCTGAAAAGTATAAACAAAATAAAAATTACAGGGCAAGGAATAAATGAAAAAATAAGAATACATGACGCAAAATTCCTTGCATTTTCTTTTTGCTGGGAACTTCAATCATGCCAACTATTTCCAACATCTGCCCTAAAAAGAGGACCAATTTCAAATAAAAAATTGTTCCTTTTTTCAATTTCCCAGGGGAATGACAGCGAGGAGGCACAGCAGCGGATCAATCTGAAAGGGAAACGGAACAAAAGAGAAGAAGACATCGAAGGATAAGAAGGATATGGACCCGGGAAGCAGATCGTCGGACAGCGGTGCGCGAAGTAACAAACAAAACCGCGAGTGAAATAAATTATAACAGGAATGGGAGGAAGAGCACGACCTGTAGATTGGCTCTGCTTCGCTTGGCACCTCGCCGTCGACGTCGCCGTCCGGTGGTGGAGCTGCTCCTGCTGGTGGTGGTGGTGTGTTGGTCGTCTTCCTTTTTGCTTTGGGCGTTGGAGGTGGTGGTCGGTGTTGGGGTTCGTCCGTTCGTTTTCGCGACCGAGTCGAGCCCAATTTATCGGGTTGACCCTTCTCCTTTCTTTTTCTCTTAATTTAAGAAGAAAAAAAAATGAAAATTCTTATTTATGACACCTTCATCTATTTATCGTGTGTTACATAATTTTCAAAATTAATTCTTTTATTTAATATTTAATTTAATTATTATATGATATTTTAATATTATTAATATTATTATTATTACTATTATTAATGATATAAAAAAATATTTCATGCATTTTGATTTTTATATTTTTCCTGTCGTTTGCAAAAAAAAAAACAGGTATAATATTTATGGTAAAGAAATTAGGGTGTTACCGCAGTTAAACAAATCTGGACAGTTCAATGAGATGCCTTCCTGTGTTGAACAGCCGAGATTTGAAGTTACAAATCCAAATCTTTGGGTAAATTTTATTTCAGTTAGTTTTCAATCTTAGTTATATAATAATAACATAAAATGGGCAAAGGGTTTGGAGGATTTAACATTACGGCGACGGCGAACACGGGAGAGGAGTTGGATAGAAGGAACTCCGCTGCCACCTCCGGCCGCCGCCGTCGCCGTCCCGATGGACTACGAGAACAAACTCGTCCTCGCTCCCATGGTTCGAGTGGTCCGTCTCTCTCTCTCTCTCTCTCTCTCTCTCTCTCTCATTTGATTCTTTCTTCTATGCTTTTGGATCGATAAAAGTTGGATTTTGATAACTCGCTGCAATCCGCATTATTTTGTTTCTTTATCAGAAAAATTCCCCTTTCTTTTTCCTTGGAAAAGAACCAAACCGAGAACGTTGGATTGAATCATCGATGCCAAAAATATTTCCTTTTTATCTACTTGTTGCCCACTATAATTTGGTGTGTAGTTTATTTTCTTCTTCTTCGCCTTCCTGAGAACCCTGTATTTTTGTTCTGTCTTTTAGGGTACTTTACCGTTCAGGTTGCTTGCTGCTCAGTATGGTGCAGATATAACTTATGGCGAGGAGATAATAGACCACAAGATGATTAAATGTGAGCGCCGGTTAAATGGTACTTGGTTACTTATATTATTCCTTTTTTTTCTCAAATTTCAACCATAGTGATTTGTGTCTAGAGCAAATTATACAGTGAAACAGTCTTGCTTCATCACTGTATTTTTTTCCTGATTCTTTTTCAAGTAGTTTTCCTGTAATTACAAGAGTTGTGACCTTAGAAATGAGCTTAAAGTTGCGGTTCTTATATCTCTTTGTGGCATAAATTTTTTAATGATCAACGAACTTTGCAATTTTCACAAATCTTGTTGAGCTAAATGTTTGGCTAAGGATGCTAACTTCCTGCATTTACTTATTTCAGAATCTCTTGGAAGTACAGACTTTGTGGAGAAAGGAACCAACAATGTTGTTTTTAGAACTTGTGATGAAGAGAGGAATAGGGTTGTATTTCAAATGGGCACCTCAGATGCTGTGCGAGCTCTTTCTGTTGCTCAAATAGTGTAAGCAAATCTAGAGCCTTCTTATGACTGCTAGGTGTATCACATTAATCTCTCCTGTTTTTAGCTGCTACAGAAATTTACTTTTATGTTTCTATTTTCATAATTTTTTTCAAGAAATACATCATCTAATTCCCATGTTTTATCCTTCAATGTACGGCCAACTTTTGCATGGGATAATATTATTGTTACCATATTGGAAAAATGTCTCTTTATCCTTGGAATCAATAATTTTCAAAATCAACATGGCAAGAAATAATGTTAGTGATGACATCTGTCTTTTTTTCTTCTTGTAAAACGAGTGGGCATCCTATATTCCTTAGTCTCTCTTGTATTATCCTTAGTATGCTATGCCATTAACCGTATCCATATCTTTTGTCTGATCCAGATGACTTGTAGATAATTTGTTTATTTTCTGTTTTCAGATGCCCTTTGTCTGTGTATTCTTTTAGTTGACTAATGCTAACTTTAATTTTGTCATCTATGGTTCACCTTTTAGGTGTAGAGATGTTGCTGCTATAGATATCAATATGGGCTGCCCAAAATCCTTCTCAATTAGTGGGGGTATGGGAGCCGCATTGCTATCTAAACCAGAACTTATTCATGATGTATGGAAAATGTAACTTTCAATGTTTTCTTTTGAAGTTATTAGTCATAATGATGCGTCTCAATAGTGATATATTCTGTATTTTGCTTTCCATACAGATTTTGACAACATTACGAAGGAACCTGGAAACAACTGTAACATGCAAGATCCGTCTTCTTAATTCACCTCAAGATACTGTAGAATTAGCTCGAAGGATTGAAAAGACTGGTGTCTCAGCGCTTGCCGTCCATGGCAGGTATTAGTCACTTGTAATTTTGCTATAAACATTCTTACTTCTGATACTCATGATCGATGACCAAATGTGACCTGAGACCTTCGGGCACATAATTACTGCAATCTATCCATGTCTTAAATTGTTTGTTCACTTTTCATCAATACTGTTTAATCATGTCTAAAACATTCAATTTTAGATATATATGTGAGCATCAGGGAGCGGCAATTTCTAAACTGTGAAAACTCCAGATATTCAAAATGAAATTTCTATTGCAATTATTAAAAGTTAATACTGCATACTTGCTTGGGGATATTGAGACTAACCTGTCTAGCAGTGCCAGTTGATATTCTCTTATTTATATGAGTTTTCATTTCTTTGCATGATCACTAAATGTACTTGAAATATTTTGCAGAAGAGTGAAAGATAGGCCAAGGGATCCTGCAAAGTGGAATGAAATTGCTGATGTTGTAACAGCATTATCTATCCCAGTAATAGCTAATGGTGATGTATTTGAGTATGAAGATTTTGCAAAATTAAGAGATGCTACAGGTAGGAATATAATGACAAACATGTTAATTGTGATAAGTAGATAGAAAAGGCACATATGTTAAATTAGGAGGAACATGTTCTAATTATACTTTTTTCTTCTGTTTTCAAGTTACTAGAAAGTTTTTATTGTATGAAAACTTTTGTATGAAATCATGTATTACATAGATAAGTATGCCCTCTAAAACATGATTTGCTAGATAATCGACGATGGGACTTTATAGGCTCCTATAATTATCTCTGTTTTTATAAATTCTTCTGTTTGATTTTGTACTTTAAATTTATAAGTATGTTTATTTAATCTTTTTCTAATTCATATTTTCATCAGGCAAGTACTTAAGTGCTGTTAATGCCAGTTTCCTTTTAATTTATTGCATGCTTGTGACAATTACACTTTTGATATTAAGAGGAGGTTACTCATATATATGTCTCAGGTGCCTCATCTTTCATGGTGGCTCGAGGTGCCCTTTGGAATGCTTCAATATTCTCTCCTAAGGGCAAGTTATCTTGGGAGGATGTCAAAAGAGAGTATGTACGGAAGGTATAACTCTTCATTTATTTGATGCAGACATATGGATTCTGCATTTTTGGAACAATGTTTCTTTGCAATGATGTTTCTTTCTTGTGATAATGAGGATCATCACAGTTCTTAACTAAGTCTGCGAATTACATGATTTTTGAGTTCACCTATACTGTCTGTACTTATCAGAGCATACTGTGGGACAATGATATTAAAAGTACCAAGCACACCCTGAAGGAAATGATAATGCACCACTCTTGCCTTGAACTTGCAGAAGGGAAGGCCATTAATAAATCTGAGACTGCAGCGGACTTGGCGTAAGTCTTTGCAACTTAATTGTTTGTATAATGAAATAATGCAAAATATAATTGCTTTTGATGGTCTTGAAAAATATGTGTTTTCTGTTCAATTTGATGTGAGAAAAATTCCTTGGTGTTGGTAAAGGACAATGAGAGAGCAGTCCCTTATTGATGAAGGTGTCGTCATTTATTTCTTGAACAAAATCTTCCCTACAATCTTTACACTGGGGGCATGTTTCTGTGCCTTTGGCACAAGTGATGTTTTATTGTGCTAATAAAAACCAGCCCACTTCATGGCATCTGTTTAACTTATTTTCTTTATTTTATTGCTTTGTTATATTGTTCTATTTTTTGTGTAATGGAATTTGCATTCAGGCTTGTTAGTAGTCCAATGTTTATGAGAAAGCTTTGTTCGTGTTGTTAGACACTACCAGAATTCTATTGCTTGTTTTTTGTCACTATTTTAATTGTATCTTCTCACGTATTGATTTTATTATACTTATTTTGTTATTGGCTGGCATATTTGTTTCCTTGATTTTTGAGTCTTCATTGGTTGACCATTTTCTTCATTGATAATATAGGAGGTTATATGGTGAAGAGGAGTACTATCGTCTTGTCACCTTAAACAGGCCATGAGCGAGAGGCCTTGTTCTTTGCAACCTTTGATCAACAAAGGATACATTGTTGACTATAGATTATATTCCAGGTAAAAGTAGTTTATTTCATAGTTTATGACTTCTGGTTTCTTATTCCACAAAGCGTCAATTATATTGCATATTTGTTTTCTTTGAAAGTACATTTTTTTCATAGTCATATTTTAAAGTGCCAATTTTTTGCTTAGAGGTCCTAATATCCTTTTATATATGCCTAGTGGTGCTAATAGTATGATTTTAGTAGCTGGCAACCAGTTGTTCTAGGAGCTTGTTACTGATGTGTACTGCTTGAAACTTTCACGTAAAGTTCCATACTTGACTAGAGATGTTGGTCAACTGTAATATAATGCTTCTTTTAGAGTAGGATGTTCTTTAATTTAATTGCAAAAGAGGAATTGCTTTCTACTGTTTCTCATGGTAACAAATAAGGGAATAAATTGCTCCTTTGTTGCAGTAGAGAAAGTTGGTGCGATGCTGAGTTGCAATTGTTAGAAGAAAAACTACTAAAGCAGTGTTTAAGCACCTGATTAAGATTGATCTAAACAAGAATCTTCTAAATTCAGTTGGATTTTGCTAGACTTCTAGATCTTTTACTATATTAATACGTAAATGTCATGTGATGCTAGGGGCAGTTGATGAAACAATCAGTTCAAAAGACTCAAAAGAGATGAAGAATTTTGATTAATTTTTTCTTTGTTCTTTTTTCTCTGTTTTTGTCTACATAAATTTCTTGCCTCATTGAAATCTCAATTTCAAAGGTAATAAATATATACAAATGGATCAGTTATCCTATATAGACAGACTTTCTCCTCAAGTGGTCCTTTCAGTTTCATTAGGATTATTACTTTTTATTTAACAATCATGCATCTTGTCTATGAATTCCTGTCCTCCTGAGTGGTGGTAGGAATTTGAAGCACTTGTCAACAATCTCTTCTCACTTGTTTGACATTTTCCTTATTCCCTTGCTTAAGATATACCTGATTTTCTGTAGTTGGCTTTACACCTTATGTGCCACCGAAATTATTGTTAGAATAAGGTTTGTTAACCTCGAGTAATTTATTTCTAAGGGTTAAAATAAAAGGATTAAGCAATTCTTGCATTTTGCAAGAATAACTTGTCTTTTATTTTTCCCTATTCACCAGAATAAATATTTTTTCCTATTCACTAGAACAAATAATTTTTCTAATTCCAAGTTTACCCCTCATCATTTTGATTAAAAAAATCTTGTTTTTGGTAGAATAACTCCCTATTGTAGACTTTATATTTAACATCCAAACACCCCCTAGGTGTTTTGGATGTGTTTGGATAAAGAGGGGGGGGGGGGGGGGGGGGGGTGGGGGGGGGGGATGAAGGGCAAGGAAAGAGAGAGGAGAATGAGAGGGAGGGTAAAACCATTTCCCTTCCATTCAACCCCAATTTGGGGTAAATGAATTTTAGTTAGTTGGGAAGGGAAAGGAAGTTAATTCGTACCTTCCTCTTAAATTTTTTTATCCAAACAAGATTAACTTTTACCACAACCCCCACACAACCCCACCCTCTCCATTGCCCTCCTTTCCACTCAATCCAAACACACCAGCCTTTTTTATAGTTTAACTATTAAAAATTGGCTTTAGCTTGCCAAATGTAACAATCCATTTGGGTCAGTAATATCCTAAGTGATTACAATTCTGGAGACTTTTCAATAAAGTCAAAATCCTTTCTTAGAAACAGCGGGCTAGTTAAAAGCAATATATACCAAAGACATCACATAAATAGAAACTTGTTTGTGTGATTGGCCCTCTGAGGCAGAAGCCAATTTTTTGGTTGATCACATACTTTGTGATTCGTCGGTTCACTTTTACCATCTTTCTGGTGAAGATTGACAAATATACTTATTAACTGCTCGATGGCAGATCTGTATGCTTGAAGCTAACTAGGGATTACTGATCAGTCTAAGATTGCTGAATCATGGATAAAACAAGCCCCTGCTTTATTCATCATAATTATGTTCTTATGCTTGAAGTTAACTAGGGATTAGTGACTAGTCTTTAAGACCGTTGAATCATGGATAAAACAATCCCCTAGTTTATTCATCATAATTATGTTCTTATTGTTTTTTGTACTTATATTGAATACCCAAAGCTGATGTTCGGATTCCATGCGATATCCGTAGAGTGCAATTTCAAAGTATCATTTTGAAGCATTACACAAATAATTCTCAGAAGTATCATTTTGAAGCTATTAAGCAGCATCACACAAATAATACTCATTTTATTTTACCATTAAGGGTAAAGGCGAAGCTTATCTTGTGAGTTCTTACTGAACTTTGTTACAGGATCAAAACTGTCAAAGTCAAGGAAAACTTATCTGTATTATTAACTAGAAAGCAATGCTGATTATGAAATGACTAATTGGCTAGTTCATGGTCATTTGATTAGCGTCCTCATTTGAGAGGAGAGGATCAACTGCAATTGGTACAGTAAGTTAAAAGACTAGTCTGACGTTTACACTCTTCTCTTTTTTCTTTTTGCAGGCTGATATTTGTCCGCCATTACATTTTATTAACTCAATGTAGCAAACAAGACAAGTGCGGAGGCGCAATTTATTTGTTGGATCCTTTTGATTTATGTATCAAATTTCAATAGAAGATGTAAAATCAGTCATAGAAGCAACAAGGTGAATTTCAGCAGTATATTTCTGTGTTACAGTCTGATTTTATTGGTGTGTGGCCTACTGGCTGAACTTTGTTTCTAATCGAGTCCTACGAGCAGCTTCAATAGAAGGGGGAAATAAAATATTGGCTGAATTCATTACGGGCATATGTGTGTATTGGAAATTATTTTAGCTAGTTAGTACTTTTTGGATGTTATCGTTGAACTCTTAACTAATCATGTCTAAGATTTAATCATCTTCTATTGGTTTCGCATGGCTTCATACATCAAGGTTTGAAAATGCAATTCATTACTTCAATTTGTCCGGGAAGCCAATTTCGGCGCTTATTCATTTTAGCAAGTAGTCATCTTCTAACTTATTAGACTTGTTTCAGAGATGGATTTGCTTTAGATGGCCAAAATCTTTCCACCGGTAGCATTTTTTTTTTTTTGAGGTATCCGTCCAGATCTTTGGTGTTTAGAGTTATTAGCACCTGATTAATCTAGAATCGAGGTAAAAAATATAATAAAATTTTTTTGATTGAATTGATGAGTTTGAGGTTCGAACTTCGGACTATTAACTCTTTTATCTTTCAACTAGGGACACATTCTTATCACTTAGGTGGGCCAACTAAATGTATTTTTATGACCCGCTTATAATGGATTTAGAACGCTCATGGCTGTGATGTTCCACTTTCGTTAACATCGCAAGTGCAAAATTAATTGTTCAGGAGATGTACGACTGACTGCGCGTTAATTTCAGTAATACATAATTATTAGAAATTAAAGTTGTAGAAATAGCTTCCATATATGGGTAAAATGCACCAGCTACGATCTATGGTTGATCGGTTAAGTTAAAGATGAAATTGAAATTGATCTAAACGTAGAATTTTGTGTTGGATGCCAGTAGAAATTGATTACCTGCTTCATTCAATGAATGGTGGCCGTTGTTACTCCTACACGATCGAAGCCCGCCGTCGGCAGAACCATCTATGCTTGTCCTCTATAAACTTTTACTTCGTTGTTGCTACTGCTACAATCGTCTTGGCCGATCATGATGGAAAGATATCGCACGCTCTAGCCGTTCACTTTGTTCATCGTCGATCTTCACCATTATTGGGGCCTGGATCTTCACATCTGTAAGACTCTATTTTCTTCACATCTGTAATACTAGGCTGTAAAAAAAGGCAAAAAATAGATTTAAGTGAATCGGTGCAACAAAGTTGGAACTTGTTAAGTCCATGTACTTTTTATGATTGAACTTACTAGCAATTTTAAGGATGTGTTCTCTTTCATTTCATGATTGAATTTTGTGCACGAAGATGGGGCTACTACAACTACTTTATAAATTCATTAGTGGACAAGTAGTGAATGGAATACTGAGCAACATCCATTTTTAATACTATGTTTGTTGTTCACTAAGTCCAGAAGTGCTTTTTCTTACCTTCATTTGGTTGCAAAGTCCTTATCTGTTCAATTCATATCATGTCATGAATAGTTCATCTATGAACTATTAAAAAAATCCATGCTAGGAGATTTACCTACTATAGTCATATGTGTGACTTGAGGAGAACACTAGATTAATCGAGCTCGATGGTGAGGCGAAACTCTAGCATATAATCGGTGTACATAATTGTTAGCATTCGCGTAGTAGAAGAATCAGCATCGCTTTCTGAATATTGGAGTAGCAATCGAAAAAATAATTTATTTATGAACTTGATCTTTAAAGTCTGCTACTTGACTAATGAAATTGTTTTCAGATTATTTTTTCTAGCCACTAATTCATTCTTATATTGACTGTTGCAGCAAGAACTCGAAGTTGTTGGTAACATTGTGAAGCCAGTTGTAGTATAATTCAAGGTGAAATACCAAAGTTACATTATACAAGCTCAGCTCCCAATTGGCAAATTATATTTGTATCATACAAAATTTATACGATTGACTGGATTTTTAACCCTCAACACATAAAAGTAGTCGACAATTATTTTTGAATCGTATATAATTTATGTGTTTTATGTATGATCTTTCTTCCCTAACACAAGCATTGCTCCCCATGGGTAACTCCATAGTTTGGGGACTTAGACACTATTTATTGCATGCCCATATTTGTGGTTTATGCACCCTTACCGCACACTTAGAGCACTTAGAGCAGACTTGGATGAAGAGGCGACCCCAAAGCGCACAACGAGGATATTGTACGAGGACATCTATTTGAGAGGTGGAAGTGATGAAGTTGATCCGTCATAATGTTTGCATATTAACAAATATTTGTTAAAATTCATTTGTATCACTTTCAAATTCTTATCCATTAAATTCTTTTTACCAATAACAACAATTTCCACTAAAAAGTAAAATTGTTAACTTATTAATATTCTCTTTTACACAACTTCAATAATACTAACAAGCATATGCAACACTAAATTGCCAACAAACTATGTTTGCTCATTGCTTCAATGGAGGTTTCTACTGATGAATTGAATAATGCACACCTCATTTACACTTTCATATTATCTTAAATTTTCCATGAGAAATTTGATGAATGGACAATTATAAACATAATTATCTTAAGTTTACCAAAGAAGATAGTTATGCATCAATACATTCTTTAATAACTCCAAAATACACAAATCTACCTCATAATTCTAGTATAACAGTCACTACCATTGTGGTCCACAAAGTTAAGATAACAACATGATGACTATCAATACTGAAGTAAAACAAAAGTGGCCATGTTCAGTTCCTATATGTGTTTTTTCTTCTTATAGGTTCCCCCATCAAGCGTAGAATTTTATTTCACTTTCTACAATTTCAATCTCTCTTCAAGATCTTACGTAGCAAGTAACTGATGAACTTCTTATAATGAATTTCAATGGCCATCCATTCAACGAAATTATTAGCATGCGAAAATAAAAAGTTCATAATTTATTTAGACTTGGAATAATAAATAAAAAATGTAAACCAAAATTTAAATGTTGTCATTATTACAAATATAGATCCTCAACCAGGTATTATGTTCTGTCCAACAAGTTTTATTTATTGTTTCTCCTTGACAATAACATTGAGTTATCTAGTTAGTTTGCGACAACTTATAAAGCTAAGTTGCACTTGTTAGGCTATATTGAGTTTTTTTCACAAGATGTACATTATGCTAGTATTTTGTTGACAAGAATTGATCACAACATAAGATTTTATCATGTTAAAAAATAAGAACTCTTGTGTTAAAAAGATAATGTCATGACATACAAAATAATAGTTGGAATACAACTAGAATAAATCAACAGATTGATGCCCCAATAAACAATAATTTGCATTTACAACATGTACACAAAAAAAACTCATTTTCTTTAAATAACAATGCAGTATTCTGAGCATCAAAAGACATAGAAAGATGATTGACATAAAATCCAATGAAGTTGGATGATGGGGACTCATAAACAACCTAAGATCCCCTGAGCTTGCAATTGCTACTTACTAATGAAAAGACTTTTTGCACAAACATTATCATATCTTCATCCAAAATTTCATTCACGATCAATTAGAACTTCATAAGTTCTTATTTTAGCCCCCTGCATCATTTGGATGCTTCCAATACAATGGTGGCCTCTATGGGAGACCAAGGAAGAGAAGGATAACATTACTTTAAAGGCATGACATACAATAATTGATTAATACTGTAAATTAATTTCAATGTATGACATAATAGAACAATTTGTTAGATCCGTGAGAAAGAAAAAAATAAAATGTCTTTCATACACAATGTAGGAGAAAAAAAATAGATCTCTATATGTCATGGATGGACCGTCATGGACATTAATTCAAAAATACAATAAGGCCCTGTTTGGATACCTAGTAAATTATTTCGACGCTTTAAAATATTAAAAATTGTCTTACTATAGTTTTTTTTCGACGTAATAATATCCATAACATGTTTGGTTAACTACTTAAATACTTTATAATTACAAAGAAATTTAATACTTTATATAATTAATTTATTGTAGAAACATAAAAAAATCATAACATAGCTGACTACAAAACTACTAGTATGCAACAACTATAATTGCATGCTAGCCATTGTATGCAATTAAAATACTTATGCAATGGCTAGAATTTATAGCCGTTGTGTGTTGCCATTAATATTTTGCAACGACAATAGTAAAGAGTCTTTGCAGAATAATTCAATTGGCTATTTTATTTTAAATTTTCTATCTACTATATATATGTATCTATGGTCTTTTTGGTTACCCCATTACAAATTGCAAACTCTTATGCTTCTCCACCTTAAACATATTATCATTTATTTTCAGTCTACTCCTTATAATTTTTGTCTCATATTCTATGGAGTCAAGTAGGTGGAAAAAAAATTCTTCAAGAAAATGAGGAGTTCATACACATCATTTTACCTATGCATGAAGCATCAATTGAGGTAAATAAAAGATCCGTTCATACTTCTATTTTGACAGGTGCGACATATGTCAAAGAAATTTTAGAAGGTCATGAAACTCGATGTCGAAGGATATTTCGCATGGATGTTCATGTGGTTTATTTGCTTGTACGACATTTGAGGGAAAATCAATTACTTCGCATGAATGTTCTTGCCATTTGATCAATTGTCATGAATCATGATTCATGAATGTAGTGGTGATAACTATTAGGATATCATGCTTTATTTTTTTTTAACTTTGTGAATGAATGCTGAATAAGAGACTATTGGATAATATGTTTTTTTTTCTATTACAAGGTACTCAAAGAGAAAATAAAGCACCTTTTTCTTTCGATAAACGCTTTCTTCGAGTTCTCCCATGCAGTGATAGCTGACAACTTCTTCACTGATTTGTTCATCAAACAAATTGGTATAGCAAGTTAAGATGACAATTTATTACTTCAGTAACTTTATTTGTTAAAAAATCACATATCCTTTGTTTGGACAACTTGACTGCTGTATCTAGTTAATATCCACCATGCTTACCATGCTCTTAATATGGACCTTAATTATTACTAAAGATTTACTTCACTATTAGAGAATTCTTTGGCAAACATTTTTTTTAAGAGCATCTAGCAACGACTACAAGAGTTTGAAAGCAAATATTGTAGATGATAACATTGGCGCTGAAGGCATATGTTTGCTCTCGTTTCCATTTGTACTTAAATGTACATAAACTTGTATTTAAGTGGACAAATTATGATTTTAACAATTTTCAGATGAGACAAGAAAAGGTTCAACAAGAGCACGTTGGAATGAATTAAAGAAAATATTTCTAATTAAGTTATTATGTGATCATGATACTCCGAAGTATCGAGCACAAAATGGTTGGAACAAGGAATCATGAAACAAGATGTTGCAAGAAATGAATACAAAATTTCCAAAGGACCAATTTCAAGTGAAACAAATCAAAGATCAAGAGCAAGAACTAAAGAAGCAATAAAAAGCTGTAAAACACTTGCATTGACTAAGTGGTTTTGGGTGGGATTATGAACATAATATGGTCATTGCGCCTGATGAAGTTTGGCAATCAGTTTTGGAGGTGTGTTTATTTTTGTCACAAATTATTTTCTTTTATTAATTTTCTTATTTAAATATTTATGATATTTATTAATTTGTTGACAAATTCCAATGTTAAAATATGGTACAAACAACCTTTTCCTCATTATATTACACTTCAAGGATATTATGAAGGTAGTTATTCTCGAGTTTATTTCATGCATGTATAAATGTATTGTATTATTCTATATTTTTTTATATTTTAAATTATTAATTTGATAGGTAAAGTTGCAGAGGGAAAACATTCTCGTGTTGGAGTGACGTCATCAATTTATGTGCATGGAGATTCATGAATGCAATTTGAATGGGATGATGATGTTGAAGACGATGTTCTTCATGGTGGAGAACCTAACAATATGTCACATGCATTTCATGAAACACAAGATGACAATGAAGCACCACAAGCACCTCAATCCCCATTTTCATTGCATTCATTAGAATCACCACAAGGTCCCCAACCAATAAGTATTCCAAGACAAGGAAGTTTCTCTCAAGTATCCAAACATTGTCCATAGAAAAGATCCAAGAGAAGCAAGGACCCAAACTTCAGCTTCGGAGAAGAGTATCTTGCATTTCGTAAGCAAGAGCCCGAACGATACTTTACCTTGGAGAAACAAAAGGTTCAACTTTCAGAAGATCACTCCATAACTAAGTGCATTAATGTTTTCAATGAGATGCAAGGATTTTGTGAAGATGATTTATTCGAAGCCACTCAAGTTTTTTTTAAGAAAAGTCGTCGTGAAGCATTTTTAGCACTTAAAGAGGAACAAAGAATGAGATGGAAATAATTATCTTAATTTTGATAATTAAAAGCATTTTAACATTTCTAGTGCTTAATTTTGATATAGAAATAATTATCTTAGTAGGTTTTAACTTAAAAAAATGTGTTAAGTTTACTTCCACGTGTGGGAACCACTATATATATTTTCTAAGTTAACATTCTCTTCTTTGGAGTTGATGTTTAACGGTTGTTCAAGCATCACAGGTAGGCAGAGTAACTTCATTAAATTGTCACTACTGTTAGTTTCTTGACTATCTAGATAAGCATATAATTTCAACAAGTTGTTTCTAAGGATTACTAGTTTTTTTTTGTTTTCCTTATGTAAAGTGGTATACATATTGATTCATAGTTTATTTTTTCAGTTTATACTTCATATTCTAATTTTTTTTTTCATGCTGACAATCCTTCTAATCGGTTTTGTGACATTGTTATGAACATTTTCCTGTTTGATGTCACCATCATCATGTTAATATGTTTGATTAACATTTTCTAAGTTAATGTAAGTGAACCAACAAACAATTGACATCAGTTAAACATCCTTTAGGAATAGACTTATGGAATTCATAAGGACACGTCTTCATTTCATTTCATCTAATTAAGCACATCAATTGGTGCTACAACAGGAAAAATAGTACATGTACCGAGTAAGAGAATTTTCACTGTTACATTACTTTTTTCAGAAAAAGACACCTTACCTTAAAAATAATCCATTGGATAACTTTAATCATAAACAAAGTTACAATAATTCATAATCATAGCATTGAAGATTGAATACAATAACAAATATTTAAATCATGCATATTTATGTGTTTCTATTTCTTACAACTCGGGAATAATCTTCCCACACCCTTTTAGCGATAATATCTTGCATCATTGCACCTGCACTTCTTTGATTGTTCATGTTCTCAATGTCTTCAGTGTATTCATTATCGCCATCAGACACATCTACAACTTCACTTGTATCAATATCAATTACATTATTATTCAACCAACTTGTATCACCATTATGCATCCGAATAAAATTATGTAGTACGCAAGATGCAATGACTATGTCAGTTTGTGAATCAATTGGATGGAAGGTTGCTACTTTTAATATGCCAATAATGCATTCAATATGATCATGGAGTGAGGCATGTCGAAGATTAAACAACTCCTTATAATTCTTTGGCTTTTCTTTTCTTCTTCCTTGTTCTTGTAAGTGATATCGTACCCCTCGATATGGTGCAAGAAAATTTAGAGTATTTGCATAACCTGCATCCACTAAATAATATTTATTAGGAGGAATATAAAATCGTTGATCCAATGAACTTTGTAATATTTTTGCATCTGAGGCGAACCTTCCCATTTAGCTCTAACATATACATAATGGTAAGTCAAAATCACAAGCGACCATCACATTTTGAGATAAAGTGCCCTTTCGATTACGGTAAGGATCTTGTAGATGTTGTGCAATGGTAATGAGAACGTGTGTTCCATCATTGCACCAATGCAGTCCTATAATTTAATAAGAAAAAAAATATTTATAAACAATGAATTTTCTTAATAATATCAAATATAGAAGTACATACATTAAAATATGGAAATATTTGCTATTATTTCTAATCTTGAGAGGACTTGTAAGTGGCGAGGAAAGAACTAGAAAATCTTGTGATACATTTTTGAAATGACGGTGTATTGTCTCACCGCTATGTTGAAATCGTTTTTGAACTACACGATTGCTAGCACTACGAGCTAATGTGAATAAGAACATTGCCACTTGTTCTTCTACTGTAACCTCTCTAGTATCTCGAAGTAATTTCTTTTCCCTCAAATATTGTACAAGCAAATGAAACACATGAACATCCATGGAAATATCCTTCAACATCTAGTTTCATGACCTTCTAAAATTTCTTTGACATATGCGACACCTATCAAAATAGAAGTATGAACGAGTCTTTTATTTACCTCAATTGATGCTTCATGCATAGGTAAAATGACGTGTATGAACTCCTCATCTTCTTGAAGAATTTTTTTCCATCTACTTGACTCCTTAGAATATGAGACGAAAATTATAAGGAGTAGAGTGAAAAATAAATGATAATATGTTTAAGGTGGAGAAGCATAAGAGTTTGAAAGTTGTAATGGGGTAACTAAAAAGACCATAATACATATATATAGTAGATAGAAAATTTAAAATAAAATAGCAAATTGAATTATTCTGCAACGACTCTTTACTATTGCCGTTGCAAAATATTAATGACAACACACAACGACTATAAATTCTAGCCGTTGCATAAGTATTTTAATTGCATGCAAAAATTAATTGCATGCAAAAATTAATTGCATGCAATGGCTAGCATGCAATTATAGATGTTGCATACCAATAGCTTTGTAGCCGTTGCAAAATTTTGCAACAGTTGTATTATGATTTTTTATATTTCTATAATAAATTAATTATATAAAGTATTACATTTCTTTGTAATTATAAAGTATTTAAGTAGTTAATCAAACATGTTAGGATATTTCGAAAAAAAACCTATAGTAAGACACTTTTTACACTTTTTAAAAAGTGTCTTACTATAATATTTTAAAATGTCGAAGTAATTTACTAGGTATCCAAACAAGGCCTTAGTTTGATGTTTGAGTGTCTATTTAGATGAACTGCTATACAATCATTCCCAAATTTGATCAAGTAACATCTAGTGATAATCATGTCAGTTGCTAAATGAACATTATTTACTTTAGTTACTTCAGAAAAAGTGTATACTGTAAGTTTTAGCAAATTATATGCGCCCATGATAACTAAAGTATTGGGGATCAATGGAGTCAAATTAAATGAGCTGAACATAGCTATGCAATAATTCCAAACACATCAATTGACATCCGTTCTATATGTGAATGTATCTGTAACTAGTAAAAGAACAGAATAATACAAAGAGAAAGGAGGAAAAATAACAAGTGAGACCCATCCAATTCTAGGGAAACGAGATTGAAACTACTGTTGGAGGTCTGGTTACAGTACATGTTGGCATGATGGCTACCTACTGCACTCTTCATTGACATGGAATCTTTAAGAACTTCAAATTCTGTTTGTTATCAATATGTTGGCATGATGACTACTTACTATACATCCAAGCAGTTTTCACTTAAATCCAAAACTAAAAAAAAATTAGAAATACTTTTTTGAGAAACCAGATTCAAGCATAGACATGAAAATCACAAGTAAGCCAAAGATCTATCAAAAACCTTCTTTATGTTGGGAGGCTAAAAAGTCAGCCACGAGTTACAAAAACTCATATGGGCATATGGTGGCTTGACAGTCCATGGTAACAAAAAAGGAACGAAAGATATGAGGAGGAAGAGAAGAAGGGAAGAAGACAATATCAGTTTCCTGCTCGCCGGAGTCACAGGTATTGGCATCGGCGCTGTGGATCATCCGAGTGCTTGAAGGCGGCGAAAATAGAAAAATATTTTTAAGAGGGATGAACAAAGCCGTCGTGAGAGAGGAAGGACGTCAGGGAAATAAAAAAATGGAGATCTGACCTAATAATTATTTTACAACATTTTGTATCTAATACGTCTTTTTTTATCGGATAAAAATTATTACCAAACATTTTTTGTAAAAAAATTCGTAGACGAAAAATAACACAATGTATTAGATAAATACTTTAAAATTACTATACACCCAAACAGGGCTTAAATTGTAATTATGCCATTGTGATGTGGCTGATCGATATTTATTTGTTATGTTTAGATCAAATGATTAATTCAAATGCTTGGATATTTAAAAACATTTATTAATTCCGGGAATGTTTTTACACACAATAAATATGCTACAAATTTGAAGGCCCAACTTATTGGGTCCATAAATGTTATTGGGCCTTGAATCTGAATTGGGCTTTTATTTTTTCTATTTCTGTCACGGACATTTAAGGCCCACATGTTCGTGAAAGAGGCACCCACAAATCACAATTGGAAACGAACGTTGGAGCGGATCAAATGGGGAAGCCGCCGACGCCGGAGAAGAAGGCGAAGAAGAGCCGTGAGAGAATGGCGAAGAGCACGCCGGAGAAGAAGAGAAGCAAGAAAACGGCGAAGTCCACGCCGGAGAAAGCTCCTTCGAAGAAGACGGTCAAGAAGAGCAAGGTGTTGGGGTTAGGCGTCGGGTCGGAGCGCCGCGGCGATTCTTCGTCTTCCGCCGTCAACATCGCCGACGTAGATGTGCACACAGGAGCTTCTTCCGCATCTTTCTGGCTCCCGATGAGCCGGGTTTGGCGCCTCGTTCGAGGCGAAGGCGTCAACGCCAACATCACGGCCAAGACCACAGCCGACGTCATTTTCCTCATCAACAAAGCCTCGGTGAGCGTTGTTCCTTCCGCGTACCTTCTTGGACTTGTTTGTTAACTTCCATGAGCCATTGAAGTGTTCATATGATGTGAATTATCGAGAACATCAGCAAGTAGCTCTAGCAATAAACTTTTTGCCGAATGTGCTATGTCTGTATTTGACAAAATAGCAATGCAGGAGATGTTCCTGGAAAAGCTGGTCGAGGATGCTTATTTCACCGCCAAGAAAGTACGTCGAAAGGCCATCCATTACAACGACCTTGGTGAGCCTCTTCTCTACGTGATCCATCTTGCAATTTTTGTGTTATATCTTATTCATGGAATGCATGTGAACATGGAATGCCACAGGGGTATCTAAATAAACGAGTGAAGAATATTCTTTAATAATCAACTCAAGGGCTGTGAAGAATGAAGCTTTATCTTGTGATTAAGTTGTTTCACATTTATTCATTATGCCAAGTACTTTTTTCCAATAAGTCCACTGCTCAAGATGTATCTACTTCTCTTGTTCACATGACTCAGGTTCCTCCTCTTCTGAAGCTAGGCTCCAATGAACATCTATCAAGAATAAGCTAATTGCACTTTCCAAGTAGAAGAATGCTTATTAGGGTGCCCAGTATACAGTAAACAAATGCATGGCTTGTCTCTTATGTCTGCATCAATAGTTAACACATCCCACATTACTTCCTTCAGTAATCCTTTATGTAATCTCTGTCGAAAAAGTACCCTTAGGAATCAGATGTTAATAGAAATAACTCAGTAGTTGATCAGAGGTATGAAAAAACCAAGTCTCTTGTCAATAATTGATATTTATCTGAGTGTCTTGTACTTTGTAATTTATGACTGTTAGCTACCATAAAAGGATAGACTATGTTCTCTATTGTGATCATTGGAGAATGGAAGTGATTGATCAAATAATTTTTCTTTTCATAGAATGGTAAAACTTTCTTATCTTTTGGGCTCGTTGGGAAATCATAATGAGCTGTTCCAATAAACTATTGATGATTTGCCATACCATGGGTCTGCATTCATTAGATTTCTCTTCCTCTTGATATTCTACTTGCTAAGATCTGAAGCTAAGAGAGAAATTATTTATCAATAATATTCAGACTTATATATTCTTTTTCTTCTTTTCATGATCCTTCCCGATGTTTTTTCATTAGTCTCGATTTTGAAACAAACTATTGATGATTTGCCATACCATTGGTATGTATTCATTAGATTTCTCTTCCTCTTGATAGTCTGCTTGCTAAGATCTGAAGCTAAGAGATAAGTTATTTATCAATAATATTCGGGCTTATATATTCATTTTCTTCTTTTCATGATCCTTCCCGATGTTTTTTCAGTAGTCTCAATGTTGAAACAAACTTAATGCACATTCTTTTATCACACAGTGGTAATTAACCTGCTTAGTCCTTTCAATATACGGCAGTAAGACCACTTCTATAGCTTTTTGGTCACACATTTACATCTCTTTTTTTCATATAAATATATATACATAGATGGCTAGTACAATCTTGTCATCCTTTTCACATATATATGAGAAAATGAAGCATATGTGAACAAATTGGCATATATATTGAACAAATTGGCACATATATATATATGCCAATTTGTTCACACATGCTTCATTTTCTCATAAGTTTCATATGCATAAACTGATAGTCCAAGGATAACTTGGTTATCCTCCTGACGAGTTGGTAGTCATCCATTTCCCTCTAAGAAAAAAATGGTTATCACAAAAATTTACCAGCTTCTTTTGTCTTTTGTTGGACCTGTTGTTTGCTAAAGTTGAACAACTTCCTAATTCAAGGATAGGAGAATATTTTAAAAGCCAAGCTTACTCTTTTATGTCTCAAAATGATTGCACCATTTGTTATCTTTCATGGGGGTTCTGAATGTTTCAGTCTGATATTTGTGTATTCCCAGTCTGATGACTGATTTTATGAATAAACACATTTATATTTTTAGAGAGAGCACGTGTAGTTTGTAGGCTTTTCTTACCTAAATGATTTTAACTATGCTTGAATGCTTCTCCACACCATTCAAATTAAGGTAAATATTTCTCTTGGTTATTTGCAGAAAAGAACAGGCTTCTACAGTTTATTGTATGAGTATAGGAATAGCTAGTACTTCAAATGCTTAAACTTATGCTTTTGCCCATTTTAGTAGCAGAGAACACCTTTCTTCTCATTAAAAGTTTCATCATAAATCACTTATACTTGAGATTAGAAAGCATAAATGACTAGTGCAGCTTGAAAGTATGTTAAAACTAATGTCCTACCTTACGTGTTTGCAGCTTTAAATGTTAACAATAAGAAGAGATATGAGTTCTTGTCAGGTAAATCTTGTGAAATGTGTTTTACTGAAGGGAAAGAAAGAAATATTCTTGATATGATGCTCATCTTTTGATCTTCACTTGTATTTTTTAGATTTTGTCCCAGAGAAGATAACCGCTGAAGATGCATTGAAGGCACAAACTACAACTAAACATGATATTACCAAGACACAGATGAGCAACAAAGAGAAATAATATATATGATGTTGAATCTTCTATTTGCAGCATATTTAGGTCATGAGAGACTTTCCACAAGAAAACTTCTGAAGCTCCATGTATAAAGAAGATTAGGAAAGAGTTGGGTTCTAGAGCACACATGCAGGATTTGGGTAACTACAAAATATTGTATAACACCAGAAATCTTGTAACCGTTTATGATATCTATGTTTGCAAGACGATGTCCCTTGGCAGTAGAAGAATGAAACTTCTCTTTAAACAACAATAAACAACAACAACAAAGTCTTATCCCACTAGGTGAGGTCAGCTATATGGATCATACAACGCCATTGCGTTTAATCAGTAACTAAAATTTTAGGTATATTATTCGCTAATAAATTTCGTTCTATTAATTCGCCTTGGTCTCCTTCTTCCTTTTTTAATCGAATTCTAGATTGTTTGTTCTACTTTTTTTACTAACGTATCTTTTCTTTGAGGAAAAAAAAATGAAAACATTTAGGAGTTGCACGTTTGTTACCGGCTACTAATTTAAATGATATATTGGTAACATCGTTTGTTTTTGACCGGTACGACGACATTTCGCTTGACTTGGGAGTTCCAGAAGTCTATGAACTTGGGTGGAAACGTGCACTTTAAATTGGGCTATAAATAATCAAAGTTGGATGTCTATCAACTTCATATACTTATTGCTAATATTATGTTGTTTTCAATGACATGAGCTAAAATTCTTAGTTTGTTGGATGTCTTTGTTTGTTCATCATCAGTTCCACCAATACCCAATCCATTGGTGCTGATTTGATTTGAGCTAAAAGAACTAAAAAGAATATGGATAAGAATAACAGAGTGGTTGAATGTGTGGCCAAACCTCTACTCATCAAGACATTAGCTCAAGTAGTTGGGACAATGATCACAAAAGACCCATTACATTGACTTGTAGCTCGGTCAAGTCTCGTGATCCACCAAACTCCCCACTACATGTAACAAATAATCTCACGGCCCTTGGAGGGTTGAGAGAGAGAGAGAGAGAGAGAGAGAGAGAGAGAGTAAAAGTTAGATTCTTGTGGATAATTGTCTATTAATCATGAGAATTTTCCTGTTTACATATCTCAGTTTTTCTATCGATGTTGATTGTTAAATTTGGGTAAGATCTCGAGCAACCTCACAGAGCATAAGTGGATATCGATGCACACCGAAAGTTGTATATTGTACAGGCCTACCGGGATTGCTACTTCCATGATGTGTAATGGTGGCACAAAGGACGAAGAGAAGAGGATAAGTGGAAAATGGCTTATGATCGCAGTGCATGAGGAGATAGAAGTGGGACAAGTGATAATTATGGTAGTCACTTGCTCATAAATGCACCTGATGGAGAACACTCAACAATGAAGCAATTAGCTACAGCCCCAAGAGATCAGGATACAGACCAGGATGAAACGTCCTTCTCCAAAAATTTAATTTTGCTTCTGCTTACAGTCTTCTTTATAGATAAGCATTATCTCCTTCAAGTGTCCGTAAATCAATTTTGTGGGTTCTACATGAAAGGAGTAATAATTGTCAGTCCGAAAATTGTGATGAGAATCGAATTTCAGAAAGCACCTTAAAGTGAATTGGAATAAGCAAATACTTCCACTACCCGAATTGTGAAACAAATTATTGTCCTGAAAAAGTTGTGACTAGCATCAGTGGTAGTAGGCCACAGTTGCTGATTTAGTATATTTTCCATTTGTATAATGAGCAGGGAATCTTTCAGTTCGTTATACCGACTCCATGGTTACTAATTCATGCATGCAAGGAGCAGGAAAGTAGTAGTACAGATGTGGATGGATTTGGTTCCATTAAAGTAGAGACCTTTGGGGGGAAAGAAAAAGAGAGAAAATTCTACCATCCATCTCAACCTCCAGAGGCAGATAAAAGAAATGGAGCGCCGATCTGCAGATTCACATGTAGTTCTCCCATGTGGCATTGTTCTTATGTTGTCTGTTTGAGGCATGATGCTTCACATTTCAAGCTCAAACAGGATGCAGTAACAACGCGTTATGCTCTTGAACAATAAGATTAGTGGGATGTCTCTGAGCATTGCTGCTGTGTATCCTGTTCGAGCTGAGACAAAGGCTCTGCAACCAATGAACACTAACTTGCGTCTTCACATGATGTGCATAAATGGATTATTGTCACTTTGTGAGATCTAATTTGTCTGAACTCTCTCAACTGAACATGTCTGGTAGAGAGAGAAAAGAGTAAAAGGAAAAGAGAGGACTTTTTTTCTTGTTCCAATGTTAATTTTTGACAAAGTACAAGCTACTTTAATTGACTGCAACAAAGTTTTCTCGCTTTTGGTTGCTGCTGCTCACCTGTCGGTGATGTTGGCATTCATAACTGCTTCAGGAATTGAAGTCTGAACTCTGAACTACTACCAATTACTGTGGAATGACTTGCTCTCTCTGTTCTCTGTGTAATTTTCCATCTGAAACTTCAACCACAGAAGAACTTTAATAAACTTATTCCTTTTCTTTATAAATTATATAGTCCTCATCTAAGAAATATATTTTTTGTATCTTTTTTTTATAAATTATATAGTCCTGGTCTTTGTTCTCTGTTCTAATTCTTTTGTCGATTACAACAATTTACGTCGAGTCTATATACATATTCTACATCATTATTATGATAATATACATTATATTAGTCTCGTATTATATCATATGAGATTATTAATTATGTATTTAAGATAAAATCGGATAAAAAATTAATTTCATTTGATATGACATGAAATTGACATAGCATATTTTATTATAATAATGATATAACATACTTATGTGCATGTATTTAATTAGTAAATTAGGGAAAAATAAATTTAATAAATAAAAAAGACGAGTAGGATAAAATACATAAAAATTCAAAGACTATATGGGTGGAAGCATACATTTGAGGCTACCTAAAGCATTGGAACAACAATTGTTTTCAGAACAGATAATACTAGGCATCCCTTTGCCCTCCCACATTAGTTTACTTGCCTTCCTGCACTTCCCATCCGAAAAGACTTCTCTATACCCCTTTTTGACTCTATCCAGGGATTCCTTTCCTTATAACCTGCAATTTCCTCTCTTTATTCTTCAAATATATGCAGATGTGTAGTGTAATAAATGTCTGCATTCTCTTGGCTTTTTATTTTTTTGACAAAAATATGAAGCAATTTGCAATTATATGAGTTAACAATGTTATAATATTATATTCATAGAAAAAAATTAAAAATTACTAAACAATCCAAAGTAATATATGCGTGGAAGCATTGTAGGATTGCAGATCAAATAATTTGCTTGATCTATGACAGCCACATTCCCACTCCCTCCAAAATAGTTTGAGATTATTTTAAGGAGAAAAAAACAGGGATTGGAGTAGTAGCACTGCAGTTGTAGAGAGAGACGGAGATGGGCCACATTTCAGACGTGGACGTGGATTAGAAGCACCAGCCATCAGCTGCAGCATTGATCTCAGCATCAACATTGGAACAAGAATTGAGGAGCAAGACAAGACCGCCACCATTGCTGATCAAACAAAGCAGAGCAGTACTAGAACAAGCAACAGGGAAGTAGAAGCTGATCCGGCAATCCACTCAATCCCTCTTCTTCTCCACAAGCGACTGCCAAGAACACCTCATCGATCCTGTCACCATATCAGACACAACAAGCAGCCTCCAAATCCTTCTCTCTTGCTAAACAATATAAAGGAACTGTGCACATTTTATTGTCTAGCGTTCTTCCCTTTCTCTCCTCTCCAAATCATTAGCTAGTGCTTTGGATGGTACCATGAGAATGGCTGCAGCAGCCTCATCTCTGCTTGTCATCCTCGCCCTGGTCTGCTGCTGCGCCGAGCTCAGTCGTGCGGCAAACGTCACCTACGACCACCGGGCGCTCGTCATCGATGGCAGCCGAAGAGTCCTCATCTCGGGTTCCATTCATTACCCTCGGAGCACCCCTGAGGTTAGTAAAAACGTCATCTTTTTTGCTTCGGTTATACGAATGCGCCACTCCCTTTAGATGCAAATGCTAAATGGTTAATCTCCATTGAATGCTGGCACCAGATGTGGCCGGACCTCATCCAGAAGTCCAAGGACGGAGGGTTGGATGTCATCGAGACCTACGTCTTCTGGAACCTCCATGAGCCTGTCCAAGGCCAGGTCTTTTAACTCGTTCCTGTCCTTTAATGCATCTGAAACAATTTTAGGAGTATGATCAAAATGTGATCTTTGTCTGAAATTTTGAGCTTCTTACACGAGTGTGTCATGTTCAAACAGTATGATTTCGAGGGGAGAAAGGATTTGGTGAGGTTTGTCAAAGCGGTGGCTGACGCCGGCCTCTACGTTCATCTCCGCATAGGGCCTTATGTTTGCGCTGAGTGGAACTATGGGTGAGTGAGCATGATGTTTCTTTGCTTGCCTTCTGTTTAGGCCTTAAACTGTTCAGGATTGCTTCAAAATGCACTTTGATTATTGCAGGGGTTTCCCTCTCTGGTTGCATTTCATCCCCGGTATCAAATTGAGGACAGATAACGAGCCCTTCAAGGTTTGATTTTTAGTTTCTTATTAACAACTGAGATCGATATTTGATCTTTACATGTTGTCTGTCTGTTGTTCATCATATTGTGCTTCCATCCTTTTCCTTCCTCAGAGAGAGATGCAAAGATTCACAGCCAAGATTGTGGATATGATGAAGCAGGAGAATCTCTATGCATCCCAAGGTGGACCAATAATATTATCTCAGGTAGGTAGTCTTCTATTTGGTCATTGTTTCAAAGATGTCTGGTATTCTCATAAGTTCGTCTGTTCATTATAAGGCCCTATTTGGCAATGCCATTAAAATAACATATAAGGTAGCATATTAACTTAAGTTGTTTGATAAGTACAATTAATGATAGAGCGTTTTGTGACACTCAAAATACCAACATCTAGGTTGAAATTTATTTTCATATACTCTTAAAATCTTTCATTATTAATTACTAATTGTGTGATATACTTATTCTTTATCATTTTGTTGTTTATACTCATTTTTATAATTTATAAATTCTTTGATTTAGAAAAGAACCCACTAATGAATTGTTAATATAATAAAATTAAAATTCTATTTTATTATTATATTCATTAATATTAAAACAGTTAAAATAAAAATGAGTTGTTTTAATTAGGATATAATAATAATAATAATAATAATAATAATAATAATAATAATAATAATAATAATAATAATAATAATAAT
>LTAE01002119.1:12282-41134 GCA_001647135.1 Pontederia paniculata | reverse complement strand
GAAAAAAATTATTGTGGTAATAACTATATATTTATTATCACGATGATAATTACTTGTGGTTATAGTTGAATTAATATCCACGAATATTGCAAACGTGACTATAAGGTATAGCTATAGCCACAAATATACATATGTGATTATTAATTCGTGGCTATAAAACATGTTTGTTGTAGTAACTTCATGCATATTGTTAGTACACGTCCTCTACAGAATGAGTCTTCAGCTCCAAAGTAGCCACGTCATGTACAGAGCGCGTTGTGAGCTCCAATGACTTCCACAACATCACGATTCAATGCCTCCAATAAACTCGCGCCGTAGCCACATTACTGGTTTCTACTTTCTACTTGTAATTACTTGCATTATATAAATCCATGTATACACCGCACTAATAAAATGAAAAGGCTATTGATGTTTTAAGTTGGTATCAAAGCTTCCCTCATATTATCCGGGTAACCATGGTACCCTCGAATGAATCATCTGCTCCATCTGCCTCCCTCACCACAATTAACATCGCCAACACAACTCTCCTTGCCTTTCATTAAGATCATCACTATTTATCTCCCAAACTCACATCATCCAACTTCTATTGTAGACAGGGGTGGAGCCAAGGATTTTTTTTCAGTGGGTTCATAATTTAAACATACAAAAATAAAATTAAATACTCAAATAAAAAATCTCTATGACTAAGAAGTAGATGACCTTTTTTAAAAAATATTTCTCTAATGACATAATTAACTACAAAAATATTTGAATTAAATTTAGAAAATGATCAATGCACTAAATAAATATAAACCTAAGAAAAAATATCAACTATGAAATAAATATATTGATAAAAAAAATGAACAATTAATAATTTTGTATCTCTATGGCTCCATATTATATTAACAACACAAATGAACAATAGAATAATACATGATAGCAAACATGATAGTTCTTCAAAAAATTGAATAAAACAATTGCATGCAAAATATATATATAATATTATAAACTGTCATAACTATATTAAAATGTATAAAAGAATGAAATTTAATACCTCGTGAGAAGGATATCAATAAATTATGATGGAGGAATTTAATATCAATTATATTTGTGCTGCAAAAGAAAAGAACATGATGAAAAAATATATAAAATAATTCAAAACTATTAGTAAAATAATTAAATATAAAAAATGTTTAATACCTGAGAGAATAGAGAGAATTTGACAAGAAAAAACTAAAAGAAAAATATGTAGAAGTAGAGGCTAAAGAGAGGTTAAAGAATATAATATATAAGAGTTATGAGTGGCTTTGGCGGCTAGGTATTAAAATTGTCTAGGGTTAAGGAAATAACTGGATTTATAATTTTAATTGGGCTTTAAGTGGGCTCCTTCCAAGTGTTTATCGAGTTGGATTTAAAGGCAAAAAAATAGATGCAGCCACGAGTTTCAAACAGGGGACATCACTTGACACCAAAGAACCTCTAACCAATTGTGCTGACAAAGGTATATGTTTCTATTGCTATATATTCTCCCCTTACTTCAGTGCCTGCACGTGCAAGCATACGCCTCCGCCCATGATCGTGGACAACCCAAATTTGGCCACTCATCAATAGTTATGACATTGAGAGTCCTATAGATGGATCTCTGCAAAGACCATCCTCTCGAGCAACTAGTATTCTAGCGTCATTGTGTTTTCGAATGACATCATCGTCACCAACTGCTTCTCAGTTGGCTCATTTCTTCTGTATTAGAGGAAGCACTCCCTATTGTTGTCATACTAACAACGACCAGTGAAATGTGGCTCACACTCAAACAAACCTTTGGTGCGCCTACAAAAACACAACCTGAAACTTCATATGCAACCTCGTACACTAAAACAAGGTGACAGTTCACTCTCATCCTAATTGCGACAGGCGAAGTACATCGTTGATGAACTAGCAGCAGCAAGTCGGCCCCTATCATCGTATAACTTTAATGCATTTGTCTTTAACAACTTGCATTCATATTACAACCTGATAATAGCCTCTTTAGCTGCAAAAGAAGCACCAACATCCTTCCAAGAACTACAAAGCATATTAACAAGCCATGAAGTCCGACTTCAAAACAGTCGCTTAGTTGAAGTTATATCTCTAGCGGCCAAATATACAACAACAACTCCGTCCAACAACAATAATTGCAATGGTGGTAGAGGTCGTGAAAGATGTGGATGATGCTCTAGATATCACCCATCACCGTGTCTTGTTTGTGGCAAATTAGGAAATTCTCCATATCGATGATTCTGCCACTCTTCAACTCAACTACCTCTAGTGTAAGAGACAAATCAACAACCAATTCCACCTTCTTCAACCACCTCCGCACAAGATGATTACATTGTTTTGTTTTGAGACACTAATGCCACTCACCATACAACCCTAGACCTCGAGTCCCTCCAAGTTGTTGAGTCATATGTTGGTCCTGAGTAAGTTCAAGTGGGGAATGGTAATTGTCTCAAGATTAAACATGTTCAAAATTCTATAATTTCTTCCTCCTGCAAACCTCTTAAGCTTACTAGTATACTCAATGTTCCTAGCATTACAAATCCTTTATTATTTGTCCATGAGTTTGTAGAAGGCAATAATTTTGCTTTTGGGTTTCACCCTAATCTTATTTTTGTCAAAGATCGAACCACCAATTGCAAGTTGCTCAACGGCAAAATTAAAGATGGTTTATACCATCTTTCGGGCATTCAAATTGCACCACCCCCACACTTGTTAGTTCTATTGCAACCACAAATTGGCATGCTTATCTCGGCCATCCACATGACCACATACTCCAACACATGCTCCGTTCAATCAACATATTTATTGGCAAACAACATTGCACTTTTTCTTGTCCAACGTGCCTCCAAGGAAAATCCTGCATACAACATCTATCAAGCACAATAATTACAGTTCAACACGCCTACAACTTGTACATGCCGACGTCTAGGGTCCTGCTCCTTAGGCATCGACAAACAGTCACAATTACTTTTTACTTCTTGTAGATGATCATTCTCGGTATTCATGGATTTTTTCCTTTATGCCATATGTCTGATGTAATAAAATATTTTCTAACATTCCATCGCCTTGTTGAGCGGTAGTTTAACCAAAAATTATGTTGTTTGCATACTAATCGTGGCAGTGAGTTCTCAGCTCTCTCCGACTACCTCTAGCAGCATGGAATTCAACCGTTTGTCCTCTGCCCATACTCCATGAGCAAAATGGCACAATTGAAAGGAAAATTCGACATGTTATTAAGACAACTCTTATGATGTTTGCTCATGCAAATCTCCCTCGATGGTTTTGGCAATTTGTTGTCGACACGTTCACTTACTTTATAAATCGTCTACCTACACTAACACTTCGCAATGCAATCGTCGTACCAGTGAAGAGAAGATAAAAATTACCTAGTTCGACTACCTCGCACGGGGAGGAGAGGGACCAAAGGGACGACATTACAGATCCTAGTTCGTCAAGGGAGAAATCATTACCCATAAATCTGCACATGAGAGAGCGCTTGAGGCTTTCAGATCTGCAGGCAACATCTTCGCTGCTGATGGTGACCTCGTCCGTATGTCTTTTCCACAAGATGCCAGACAGATAATTTCATGAAAGTATTTGGTTGTGCGACTTACCCACACATCTGACCTTATAACCGATATAAATTTGATGATTGCTTTCTTCCATATGTCTTTCTTGGATATCCTGACAACTCTCTTGGCTATCACTGCTACGATCGACGAACATGATGAATGTACATCACTCGTCATGCCCATTTCCTTGAAGAATCATTTTCCATTTAGCCAACCAGACTCCCTGTTAACCACAACAACAACTATTGAACCTTACTTGGATGTTCCACTACCCCACCAATGACCACAACTACTGTGCCGCCGATGACATCCTCATCCAACACTACCACATCTTCCTCATCACCTGCTCTTGCACCATCACCTCATGTCCTTCGTCCTCTCCAACAAATTAATTATCATACATTTGCTAGTCTTAAAGCTCTCTCTGTTGTTATCAACCTGTCTGTTCTATCAACATGTTTCTCTTAGGCTTAATAAACTTTCGGAATGGAGAACTGCAATGTATGAGAAATTCAATGCTCTCTTGCGCGCAATAGTACTTGGTCCTGAGTTCCAAGACACCACCAGATGAATGTCATAGGCCATTGGTAGCTTTTTCGACACAAACTTAAAGCCGACAACATGCTAGATCATCACAAGGCACATTTGGTAGCCAAAGGATTCCACCAAACCCCGTGCATCGACTATTACGACACCTTTAGTTCAATCATTAAATCCACCACAATTCATTTTGTTTTGTCCATTGCTGTCATGAATTGATGGCCACTTCAATAGATAGACATAAGCAACCCTTTCCTCCATGGAGCCATTCCTGAACAAGTCTATATGCAAAAACCTTGTGGCTTCATTGATGCTGAATGTCAGGATCATGTGTGTCTACTCCATAAATCTCTCTGTGGACTCAAACAAGCTCCCCATGCGTGGTTTAATACACTTTCAACTTCTGCAACTGATAACTCCTTGTTCGTTCATCGAACATCTCAAGTGACTGCTTACATTCTTATCTATATAGACAATCTTTTAATTATAGGTTCCTTAGAGTGCCTAGTTGTGGATATATCACTACATACCTCAGCATGAAATTTGTCGTTCGAGAACTTGGTCGCGTTAACTTCTCTTGGCATCGAGGTGCTGCATCATCCTGATGGCTTGATTCTCTATCAAAAGCAATATATTACGAAAATTCTACAACGTGCCGACATGATTGAAGCAAAACCTATCATAAGCCCAATTGTTGCTAGTGTTCATTTGACACCATCAACAAAAATATGTTATGATCATGTCCTTTATCGTCAAATTGTCAAATCACTTTAGTATTTAATGCTCACAAGGCCATATATCACTTACTTTGTTGGCATTGTTAGTTAGTTTATGCACTTGCACTCTAGTACTCCTGGCAGACTATAAAACACATACTTCAATATCTAAATTCTACCATTGATCCAGGCTTGCATTTCACCAACGATACTACACAATAGTTACATGTGTTCGTCGATACTAATTGGGTGAGCAACCTTCATGATAGAAAGTCCATTGGTGGCTTCACTATTTAACACAGACATAATCTCACATCTTGGTCTGCAAAGAAACAATAGACAATTTCCTAATCGTCCACAGAGCTCGAATACAAAGCGATTGTTAACACTATCGCCGAAGTAATATGGTTACGCTCTTTGTTAACAGATCTCGGACTACCTCCCCCAGCTCTGATCCTTTGGTGTGATAATATCAGTGCGACGTATTTGTCCGCTAACCCGATGTTTCATGCTCGAACGAAACACATTAAAATCGCTTCCATTTTGTTCGCGAAGAGATCGCCGCAAGATGACTGCATGTTCGTTATATATTGACTAAAGACCAAATTACTGATATCATGACCAAATCCATTACCTGTAGCCGCTTCCAATTACTCGATGACAAGCTTCATCTCGGACTACCACCTTGTTGGGCTTGGGGGGGGGGGGGGTGTTGGGGGGGGGGGGGATGTTAGTACATCCTCTACATGATGAGTCTTAGGCTCCCATGTAGCCACGTCATATACAAAGCACGTCTTCAGCTCAAACAACTTCCACAACTTCACGATTCAATGCCTCCATCATAAACCCGTGTTTGTAGCCATATTACCGGTTTCTACTTGTAACTGCTTGCATTATATGAAGCCATGTATGCAACACACTGAAGATATGAAAATGCTATCGAGGATTTAAGTGATATAAGAAGGTGATATATTACATATTTGTTGGATATGATAACTAATAAAAAGGATTGAGATGTTGTAATTTAACAAACAAACAAATGTCACATCTCTCAATGCCGAAGCATGACCTTCAAAGGAAATGACACTCACTCAAATGAGATTGATGGAAAAAAAATCAAACATAACTTGACATAAGAAGCAATGATCCCACCATGAAACAAAAGGATGGAGATGCCTCAGCAAAATTAGTAGAGAAGTCAACAGTCCATGACAAACAATAGTACACTAATGATTTCCAAAAGAAGATCAGGATCAAATTCTACTGTGAACTCATGTAGCTTGTGTTGTAATCTTTTTCTAAATTATTTTATAATATATTACCATTTGTTTAACAAAAGCTCTAAACGGTTGAGTTTCTTCAATTGCCTCCAAATTTTCCCAACTTTCTCCTCTGGTGCAATGGATGACCCTCCCTCAGAACTGTTGTTTACTCAGTGCATGCATCGCTTTGATACAAAACTTAAGTTACTAAAACCATTCAACAATTCTTTTACATGCCATGACAGAAGAGATGTCCAATTCATATATTAAAAAACTAATTATCCAACTGCCCGAAAAAGAAAAAAAACTAGTTATCCAACATATAACAATCTCACTTAGAAACCCACATATTTTCTTTCAATCAGGGACTTTGGTTTGTGAAGATATGTTTTTCCTAATTTGTTAATAGTCAATCTTGTCTTTTGCCTATCATGCTGCATCATTTGTTAGCTATATATAAATTCGATGATTTGATGCTCTAAGAAACAAAATTCACAGTTCTAGCAATAAAATAATCACCCGGAGGAACTTCTGCCAACAGAATATAAAGAAAAAAAAAGGACTAATAAATATTGCATCAAAGAAAAAAAAAACTAAAATTCGTGTCTGAATGAAAGTTTCTTTTTGATTAAGTAAAATATTGTCAGGTAGATTTTTTTATAAGTATTGCAGAAAACTTCCAATGCACCCTTTTTTATATTGGATATGATCAGCTTAAGAATAACCTCTGTTGAGTACCTGAGGCCAAATATAAACAGAATTGAGATGTCAGTTCATGATGAAGAACAATGGCCAACGTGTCCTTTTCCTTCAATGTCAATGTGGTTTTAGTTAATTTATTAATTAAGGCTGATGTGAGGACATCTGCTAGCTGATAGTTAACAGTATCATAAAGTACTAACATGCCTCCTCTTATCATTTCATGACAAAATAAAGCAAATAATTTTACTAAAACTCGTGGCAGCAACTATGAAATTAAACAACCACAAGGAAACAAAACCCAAGGATGATATAATTATAATTAGTTTCATGTGCTAACATGATGGAGTATCATAAAGTACTAACAAAACTCCATCATGTTAGTACTAACAGTATCATAAATTAAACTATCCATCATGAAATCTTGCACGATTAGGGAGATAAATGCAACTCCGGATTCTGATAATGATAACTGTTGCAGAAGGAAAGATGCCATTAGAACAACCTCCATTTGCATATGATACAATTGTACAATACAATACAATATGGAAAAAACGACATAAACTCCTTATAGTCAAGAATTTCCAACTAGGTAAGTTAATTATACCGAAAACTCAAATGATGAAATGAATATAAGTACAGAGACAAATAAACAAGAAAGCCAACAGAATTTATATAAATGAAATTAAAATGCCCACTATATGCAAGACAATAACATTTTGCTCTGTCTTGCATAGATAATAATGGTGGATGTGTTATTACAACATGATCTTTTTAGGTTAGGATGAAACTATTACTTGGAATGATCCATCTTAGTGAAAACGAATATTATATACCAACAGTAATTTGATGTTTCCAGTCCAGCCCTCTAAGCTTCAATTCTGAAAATAATCAGACATGTATGCATACATTGTTAATCAAAATCAGTAGAAGTTAGTTCTCAATATGCAATGACGCAAGAAAGAATTACTAGTTTATGTTATTGAAAACAGTAGAAAGGCAACATAGATATAAGGAAGAAGTATACTTGATGTTTGGAATAAAAACAAATATTAACATACTGTTCCAACAGAATGTACAGGAACCATCAAAGATTGACCAACCAGGATTTTTTGCTCCTGAAACAGACAACAGAAATTATTGAAAATGGCAGTTGGACAAGGGCGAAGTGATGATCAATTATGTAGCTTGTTGTGAAATAACGAAGAGATCACAAGATTCACACACAGAAATACACACAAAATTTACTGTGATATGAAGATGAATCTCCTATGTCCATGGTTGTCGCAAGAGTTTCACTATTTCGTATTAAGAATTACTTAGTACATAATCACTTGTAAATTATATATATATATGATGGAGTTAGGGCAATCGCTCAGAGAAATTACATATATAATCCTCATGGATTATCCTTGTTTAACATTATTAGTCTCATAAAAACAAGTCCCTGGAGTAACTTTATAGCAGAATTAAGTAATCATTCATGCACTTGTTCAAGTTGATAAAATACTTCTGTATAGCAAGGTGCTCTGCAATGAGTAATGTGTCTGTCTCTCCTCCCAAAATCATCGTCTCAGATTTCAAATATTGGGTATAAACTTTTTTCCAAATTTTATCAATTTTGAAACTTTATTGTTCCAGGAATATTTAGTCTTCATGACATGCTTTTCCACTACCAAGGATGCAGAAGACCAGTCTTCCCATAATCCCTTTTTTCATGTGCTGATGTGCACAAGTACGCTTACTCTTTTCTCACTTGATAGTGATATAATGCAACAGTCAAAGCTCTTCACTACCACAGTAAAGTTTTTCACAATGGGCAAGCAAGCTGTCTTCCACTGCAAATTTAACTGTTGGATCCATATTTCCTCCTTCAATGAGATGAAGTTGGTAACAGACCAATCCTCCAATTTCAAAGTTGAACTTCCAAAGAGGAAATGAAAATTCTTGAAGGTAAAAAGTTATTAGCCTAATGAATGTAACTCTGCAGGATGCACCACTTTCTCTGAAGACACAACGAAGTTGCTGTAAATTCTGCAGTAAGCAAAAAAAGATACACCACTTTCTCTGCAAACACTTATACTCGGCTTTCTTCACATTGATGAGAGAAATAATTGTGGCTGTAACACCAAAGTTTAGCCATCAGTCACTGTCCTCGTACTGGTCCCTCCACATCTCATGCATTCCCTTGCCATCAAACGTTCAATGATAACTATCATTCCCCCGCGTATGGGGGCGTCCCTACTCGTCAACTGCGGCTACTTTTGTGGTCAAAATCTTATCTTTTCTTCCTAACCATTGCCTACACTGTTGTAGAGATCAGTGTATGGTATTGTGATGTGCTCTCAATCAATCCTTGTTGAAGGAGAAGGTTGAGTCTATCCAGAAGAGAAGTCACGAGCTCACTCATGTCCTGCACCAATCACCATGCCGCAAACTTGGAATATTCCTGTGCGAATTCATACTTGACCGTTTTTTTTATCAGGTTTTCATTGGTACATGAGAAGGTTTGCTGTTAATGCTGTTTTTTCTGCTGGCACTTATTGCACTATTCCAATTTAATTTGATCAAGACCACTTTTTTACATGGATTTTGGTTGTGGAAGTGCGTGAGTGGGTGTACGGCCAGAAATAAATTGAATTTTGATTGTGATAATCTATGGTTTTTTTATATCCAATTGGGCCCCGACGTCAAAAGTTATTAGAATATAATTAATTCGACGTTACTAACTTTCGATTTCTCAATTTAAAATATACTTTTGTTAATTAGGTGTATCAATCAAACATAATTGATAAATTTACACTTAAATTTAATGATTTAGTTTTTTTTATATTCGCTTGGTATTTATTTTGGAATTAGTTTATTAATAACTGACTAATTCAGAATTAAGATAAATAATATAATAATATATTTTTAATTAAATTAGTGATTTTGAGATTCCAATTTAGAACTTCTAACTTTCTCGTCGGAATATACTCTTTCTAATCGCTTGTGACAACTTGATTGATCGGATGATTTAGTGATGTCGGCTGGATTGGCAACTTGGTACAGAACCAGAAATCTCCTCCTCGGGGTCAATGAGTACGATTGATGGAAACATCAAACTGCAATCTGTGGGGTTGAAAGCAGAGTTCAAGCGTCTTTGACTCGTTTGTACAATCCATTAAATGCTCGTTCCAATCATCCTGCTCTCCATCGTAGTTTTGAGCACAGAAATGGCGCAACGGTGGAGTCGTGCAGCTTTCGTGCTCTTCCTGCTCTGCTCTTCTTCGCTTCTTGCCTCGAATGCATCGACGTCTGACGTCGAAGTGGAGGCCTTGTTGGCCTTCAAGGCCTCCGTCTCCGACGATCCTACCGGCGCTCTGGCCGACTGGACGAGGGCTTCGCACCACTGCAACTGGTCCGGAGTCTCCTGCGACTCACAGACGAATGCAGTGGTCTCAATCACTCTTATTGAGACCAGTCTCAGAGGCACCATATCACCATACTTGGCCAACATTTCCACTCTCCAAGTCATCGACTTCACGTCGAACTCCTTCCATGGACGGGTCCCTGTTCAGCTTGAGTTGCTGTCTGAACTCCAAGAGCTAACTCTCCCGGGCAATCTCCTCTCCGGGTCGATTCCTTCAGAGCTTGGCAACCTGAAAAATCTGCAGATATTGGACATGGGAACCAACTTCTTCAATGGAACCATCCCGGACAGCATATGCGACTGCACAGCACTAACTGCTCTGGGCTTCAATGAGAATAATCTGACTGGAAGGATCCCTGAATGCATTGGCAATTTGGACAAACTTGAGGTATTCTCGCTTTACATGAATAAGTTGGTTGGTCCTTTGCCTTCTTCCATTGATAAGCTTACTCATATGAGATCTTTCGACCTCAGTACCAACCAGTTGTCCGGAATTATACCTCCGGCGATTGGCAATTTCTCTCATTTGATGATCCTTCAACTATATGAGAACCAGTTAACAGGCAACATTCCTCCACAACTAGGTCAGTGCACCAACTTGACATTGTTGAACATTTTCAGCAATAAACTTACTGGTAGCATTCCCCCTCAACTTGGAAATCTTGTTAAATTACAGGCTTTACGAGTGTACGATAACAAGTTATCTTCCGAAATTCCTGCATCTTTATCTCGATGCACATCATTGCTTTTCCTTGGTCTTTCTGAGAATGAGCTTACTGGTTCCATACCACCTGAGTTAGGGGCTCTCACTTCACTCAAGACGTTGACACTTCATGCCAATAAATTGACAGGAGAAATCCCTCCATCACTGATGAACTTGACCAACCTCATGTACTTGGCCTTGAGTGAGAATTCATTGTCCGGGCCGATACCGCAGAACATAGGAGCTCTTTACAACTTACAGAAGCTGGTCCTTCAGAACAATTCTTTGGAAGGGCCATTTCCAGTTAGTATCACCAACTGTTCCCACCTCACCAATGCAAGCATGTCATTCAACAAAATCACAGGGTCTTTGCCTGTTGGCTTGGGTAAATTGAAGAACCTCACATTCTTTTCCATTTCCGACAATTTGATGTCAGGAAGGATTCCTGAAGATATCTTCAATTGTAGTAAACTCATTACGCTCAGCTTAGCGATCAACAATTTTACAGGACCACTGAGTCCAAGGGTGGCCAATCTAGGCAGCTTACGCATCTTGAAGTTGCAACATAATTCTTTATCTGGAACACTTCCTCCAGAAATCGGTAGCCTCAGTATGCTGTTGAATTTTCAAGTCGGTAGCAATAAATTTACTGGTCAGATCCCTCTGGAGATATCAAAGTTGTCTAATCTACAAGGGCTCTCATTAGGAGATAATTCTCTTGAAGGGGTTATCCCTGATCAGCTTTTCCAATTGACGCAGCTTGTTATCTTAGATTTACGACTCAATCGATTCGTCGGGGCCATCCCTGATGATATCTCAAGTCTCCAATTGCTCTCTTATTTATATCTCCATGGTAACATGCTCAATGGTTCCATACCAATGCCTATGCAGAATTTGAGGCAACTGTTAATGCTTGATCTTTCTCACAATCGCTTGAGTGGTTCTATTCCGGGTGCTGTGATACAAAGCATGTCTAACATTCAGCTGTATTTGAACCTGTCAAATAACATGCTTGCTGGAAACATCCCAGTGGAGATTGGTAGTCTTCAAATGGTTCAGGGTGTTGATCTCTCAAATAATCAGTTTTCTGGTAGCATTCCTCCAGCACTGAAAGGATGTAAGAACCTATACTCATTAGATCTCTCCAGCAATAATTTATCAGGTGAGGTACCCGCCAGCATTTTCCCTCAGCTTGATTTGCTTACTAGCTTGAATCTGTCAAACAACAACTTAGATGGTGAACTCCCCATTGATATAGCACATTTGAGAAACTTGGTGTCTCTCGATGTTTCTCACAATGGCTTGAGTGGTTTGTTGCCAAAGAGCTTGGCCAACCTGACAAGCTTAAAGCAGCTCAATCTTTCTTTCAATCATTTTGAAGGCCCTGTTCCACAAGGTGGCATATTTACAAATTTGACACAATCAGATTTAGAAGGGAATCCTGCACTCTGTGGTTCAAGATCATTCTCTTCATGCGAAAGAAACAAACATGAATTCTCTAAGAAATCTATCATTATTGTAGCTGCATTGTTGTCTATTTCAGTTTTCCTGATAGTGAGCCTTATAATTTTAACTGTAATCTGGCATCAAAAGAAAGACCACATCCCTGATGATCTCGAGCATCTCAAGGAGCCTGTCATTCAAGACCTGAGGAAGTTCACAGAAAGTGAGCTAGAAACTGTGACCGAATTCTTCAGTGAAGAAAATATAATAGGCCGTAGCAATCTTAGCATTGTCTACAAAGGAAAATTAGAATGTGAGAAGCACATTGCTGTCAAGAAGCTCAACTTGGAGCAGTTTCCGGTAGAGTCAGATAAGTGTTTCATCAGAGAGCTTAATACTTTGAGTCAGATAAGGCACAGGAATTTGGTTAAGGTGGTAGGTTATGCTTGGAAAATAGGGAAGCTGAAAGCACTAGTTCTTGAGTTCATGGATAATGGAAATTTGGACAGTATCATACATAATCCGCATATTGATCGTTCGAGATGGACATTCTTTGGAAGGCTGCGGGTCTGTATCTCTACCGCCAATGGCCTTGTTTACTTGCACTCAGGCTATGATTTCCCAATAGTCCACTGTGATCTCAAACCATCAAACATTCTGTTGGATAAAGATTGGGAGGCACATGTCAGTGACTTTGGCACAGCTCGCATGTTGGGTGTTCATTTGCCAGAAGCAAGCAACAATAGCATCTCTTCGGCGTTCCAAGGCACTGTTGGTTACATGGCACCAGGTGATTTCAATCTCTCTTCATTCTTTTTGCACTATATCAAGGCTAACATGTGTATTATGGAAAAAAGAAAGAACATTGCATATTGGAATTATAATATGATTTTAGTTTGTTATGGAAATTATTGCATTTTGATGACAACTATGGGCATCTTCTTTGGTTACCATATCTCTGGTGTTTCTTATCTGTAGACTAAACTATTTTACATCCATTTTTCCTTTTCTTTAACCGAATGATGTGTTTATGCTGCTCAGAGTTGGCATACATGAGGAGGCTGAGCACAAAAGTAGATGTATTCAGCTTTGGGATAATTATGATGGAATTGTTCACCAAAAGAAGGCCTACAGGGGTGATTGAAGAAAATGGTGCTCCTCTCACATTGCAGCAGTTAGTACAGAACGCCCTTGAGAGGGGACCTGAGGCTGTTCTAAAAATAGTGGACAATGACATGAACTTGTTCGTCGGAATTGAAGATAAGATTGTCGGGGTGCTGGAATTGGCATCATTGTGCACCAAGTTTGCTGCCGATGAAAGGCCAGAGATGGGTGAGGTTCTGTCCACCTTGTTGAAGCTGAATCTGGTTTAACATAAATACTGGGGGAAAACGATTGCTTTCTATCTTCTCATCACTATAGTGTGGAAATCCAATTATAGATAGTTCCAATACTTCAAGTTGAACCCCCCTCCACCCCTTTTGGCATTATTAATGGAATATCCTTCACTATTTTAATAAAAATGGAACGAAATGTGCCAATACTTCAAGTTGAACCTTTAGATCATAAGTTGTATATAAAGTTTGCTACGAGGCGTGTTTAACAGATAATAAAATAAACATCAAATGATAGTAGTGATGTATCTTTCAATATTTAATGCAAGTGTAACTCAGTTAACGGATTTGTGAATGTGAGTACACTACATGTTCAGTATTACCTTTTAAGAATCCTGATCTGAAAATAATGGCCCTTGACATTTGTTTGTGTTTGTTTAGGGCCTTGAGGCCATTCTTGCTTTAAGAATCTTGTAACAATGTTGTCACAACAAGTATAACAATTACAATTCATGTCCTATGAAACAGAATAACAATTAATATATGCACTGTCTAATAACAAGAAAACCCACAGAAGTTATGAAAAAGTGAAATGACAATGCCCAGTATATGCAAGACAATAACATTTTGCTCTGTCTTGCAAGATAAACATGTTGGATTGAACCCTGCTCCTGAATTGAACACTTTGAATCAATTCAAACGCTCTCCTGAATTGAACACTTTGAATCACAATGCAAATGCCACCTAATTTTATGATTTAGATTCTTAGCTTGACATTATGCCAAACAATTTCCACCTAGCTTATTCAGGCTTATAATAATGTTTATTCTCCAGCCTCCAACAATGATATCTTAGGCTATGTCCATAATATCATTTGGAACTATCCATCTCTGAAAAGAAAATTATTATATACCAACAATAGTTTCATGCTGCCAATCTTGTAAACTGCAACTGAGACAACAATGAGACATGGATACACACATTGTTATAATTGAATTCAGCAAAAGTTAGTTCTCAAACTCATGGACTATTCTTGTTTAGCATTAAAAATCCCATGAAAACAAGTTCCTCCAATAATTTTATAGAGATAACCAATTCTACTGATAAATGGAAAACGATTACAAATTCAAGTAATCCTTGATTCATGCACGTGCTTGATCAAGCTGATAAAATATTTCAAGGAAAGGATGCTAGTGCATTATGAAGAGCACCTCAGCTAATTGAGGATGGCAAGGTTCTCTGTAATAAGGATAACACAACAAATAAATATTCCTGCACTCGAGAAAATGTTTCAGGTTTCAAATTTTAGATTATTCAGTCAAATGTACTGCTTTTCACTACCTAGGATTCAACAGAACAATCTTCCCATTTTCTTATATGCACAAACTATGCCTACTCTTTTCTGACTTGTCATAATTGGTCAGAAAATGCAGTAGTCAAGCTCTTCATTAAAGCCATAGGAGAGCTTTTTGACTATGGCAAAGCAAGCTCTCTTGCACTGAAAATTTAGCAGTCGGATCCATACTTCCTCATTCCTTGAGATGAAGTTGGTAAGAGTTGAATCTTCCTCTTTCAAAGTTCTCCCTTCAAAGTTGCCAAGTGAAATTCTTAAAGGGCCAAAAACAACAATAGCCTACCAATATGTTTAAGTCTCCAAAATAAATGTCTATATGTTCTGCAGGCCACACCACTTTTTCTGAAGCCACATAACAAGGTTCCAGTAAACTCTGCAGTAAGCAATAAAAAAAAGGATACATCACTTGCTAAACAAACATTAATCACTTAGATCTTTCATATTAATGAGAACATTTTTTTTAAAAGAAAGATTCATTCATTAAGTTAGGTAACCAATACTGTCTTGGTACAAAAGAGGTAAGAGGCCATGAGGTGGCTGCTCTTGGTACAAAAAGTGCAGAAAATTCTGTCATCCTATGTTTGCTAAGTAGTCTGCTGGCTTGTTGTTACATCTAGGAGTGTATGATATTTTGTATTGATCAAAATGTTTGAAGCCGTCGTGGATATCAGCAATTATGTTCCTTAATGTCCATGGAGTTGCTTTGCTCTGTTCCAGTATCTGAATTAAGTTGGCGCAATCCGATTCAATGCAGACATTCCTGAAGCCCAAGTCTCTGCATCTGGTAATTTCCCACCAAAGGCTCCATGCTTCTGCCTCCATGGCTGAATAGAAGGTCCTATGAGTTGCCCCTGCATCAATACAGTTTGTATCAGATAATCCAATTAGATAACTTGCTTCCCCCACCTCCTTTAGGTCTGTGAAAGACTCATCTGAGTTGAGTTTAACCCAGTTTAAAGGTGGGGGCACCTAACGTGCCACAGTGTGGTTGTTAGGAGTTTTAGGAATCCCTCAGAGGTGTGGATTGATCTACATATTCATCTGATGCAGCCTGAGCTCTATACCACACTGCTTCAATAGTTGGTTGCTTAGTATTAAAATGCTTATCATTTCTCATGCACCAAATCCCTCAGAGACAAAAGGCGAACAAGGATAGGAGGTAGATTTTGGATTCTAACCTTGGATTCTGGCCCTCAATGAGAACATAATTGCACCTATGATATCAAAACTTTGAATCCAATTTTGTCAGAGCTGCTCAAATAACACCAAAGTTCAGCTATCAGTCACTGTCCTCTTACCATTGCTGTTTCACGTTCCTGATACGTATCATTCTCCGCTTATATTGGAGCGTCCCTACTCATCAACTTCGGCCACTTTTGTTGTCGAACTCTTTTGAATTCCTCCTTTATCAAGACCATTGCACTGACTATTGTACCAGAGGTCACTGTTATTATGATGAAGTCAAGCCAATGGATCCCTTTGGGTAGGTCTGTCCCCATCTACATCAAGGTTGAGTCTACCTACAAGAGAAGTCACAAGCTCACTCAGGTCCTGCACCATGCCGCAAGCTTGGAAAATTCCTGTGCGAGTTCATACTACAGAAAGAGAAGGTTGATTTGTGACCAGTGATGCCCATGAAAGAAATTGCAAAACAAGGTCAGTCATAGGCCCATTGCAGACAAAAGAAAAAGGACTCGAGTTATTTGTCAGATGATGAAATCCTAACATTGTTTCTTAGCTTATGAAGCAATGTTTATTATTTTCTTTAAATTTTTTTTATAATAAAAATGCGAAATAATCTAAATATATGATTTAAACGATACTTATGAATAATTTTACACAAAAAGCTGGATCATATTTTAATTAAAAAGTTTGATTATATTCTTAGGATTTTGAGCAAATAATACATAATCATTAATCCTTATTTATAATAGAGATCAAGAATTATGTAGAAGATTTTTTTATTCTACATTTATAATGCAACATAGATGTTAACATCAAGATATAATTAAAGTTGGGATATAATTTGATTTTTTATCTTATATCTTATTAACTGTTCTTACGCTTTTGATAATAATAATAATAATAATAATAATAATAATAATAATAATAATAATAATAATAATAATAATAATAATAATAATAATAATAATAATTATTATTATTATTATTATTATTATTATTATGAATTAAGCTCTATCACTTGGAGATATTTGTGTAAAAAGACATTATAAAAATATCAGCATAGGATTAGTTAAACTATCAATGCTTAACATATCAACACAATTTGACATCTCATTTTCCCTAAAAAAAGCCAAGAAAAAACAAATTCAAACTAATTAATTCCTTTTACATGTAGTATAATTTGTTCCCGTGTATAAATAAGACAAAAGGAGAAAAAAAAATCTTTCGCCTGTTTTAATCAATTTATCTCAAGCGGCGTTCTTTTCCTTTTTCTCGCATGCGGCAATGGCGAGTTCTGATCCCGACAAGCTCATGATCGAAGCCGATAAGCTGTAAATTTCTTATTTTTTGTTATTTCTATTGATTGGATTTTGTTATCTCAATCTCGCATTCTTCTTCTTGTTCCGATCCGTTTGTTCTGGTTGCAAATTTCCACGGATTCTGAAAAGTAGGTTTGTCTTTCCTCGATCAACGGCATTACGTATGATTGTGCTAAATTCTGAAGATAACAATGTGGAAAACCCTAATTTTTTCAATGCTGCGATTGGGTCTTAGAAAAAAGTCGGGACTCTTCATACGCAAAAGCTATGGTTTGAATTGGTTTAGGGTATGCTATCGTTTTCTGTGATTAGATGGGTGATCGATCTATTTTAACTTGTAATTGATGTTGGTGAAGAAATGTGTGGGCAATGCGTCATTGTGCAGTGGTTTACATTTTGGAAGCTTACAAGAGAGATTTCCTTACCGGTAATTTTTGAGATCATTGTTATTCTGAACTTTAAATATTCTAAGTTCGAGATTATTCTGTTTACTTATTTTATAATATAATTTTTTTAGCAAAGCATATTGTCTATGAAGTCACTCTTTCGTATTACCAACTAAGTGATAATCTTGTTATATTTAATTTTTATATTTGTCCTTCTAAATTTTTTATAAATAAAATAAAATAAAGTATACTATATAAATAATAATAACACATAATAATAATAGTACTATTAATCATGATAATAATATACTACAATAAAATAATAATTATATGATATTACTATTATCATGTTATGAATAAAAATATATCACTAATTATTAATATAAGTACTATTAATTAAAGTAATATTTTTTATTAATTATTATTACCGTTATTCATATTCATTATAAATATTGTTTTATTATTATTTTATTTTGAAGGGTATTGATTACTTAATACATTAATTTGTGAATTTATGAGTTAAGTTTATATGTCACAATTTGATAATATAAAATTGTTAAATAATAATATTAAAGGATATTTTGCTAAAATAATGTATATAATTTAGTAATCTTTTTTAGTAAGTAAACATGATAATCTGATTTGCCTGTTGGATTACTTATATATAGTAAACAAAATAATGCACATTCCTAAGAATTTAATAAGTGACAATATTTTTAATAGGCAATCCAGATTACTAGGTAATATTGAGAGTTATTGCAGTAAACGCCACCTTAAAGATTCTTCATCGGGATATTTATTCTAGATAGAAACGATGGTGTTAGTTGCTTCGTATCCATTGTCTACGGATTTTGATTTATGGTCATTAAGTGGGAGTTTATTGACCTTCGACTTGGGCAAAATAGCAGTTAATTATTTGATATTATTTGTGCAATGCGATTTGGGATTGGGGTGAATGATTTTTGTCATCATCGAGGTGCAAAAAGAATTCCTTATTAAGATAAACCACACTGGGCTGAAATTGAACCTTGAAGTTGGCACCTTTTAAGCCCTTTGTAACGTGAATTTGAAGGCAAATGACGGCTTTTTTTTTTATCTCTATGATATTGCATTGTTAAGAAAGGTTACAGTGCAACAAATAATTAAAAGTTGAGTCGTTAATTTCTTGTAGAACCAAACTTAGTTTCACCAGGTGGAATGCTGATTGGCAGTCTGCTACCTCATTATATGAACAAGCTGGTGAGCAATTGATATTGTTTGATGTTCTTTCGTAAACATGTTACATTTATTAACTCTCAGTTAAGTACTTTCTTTGTGAAGCGGTTGGCTACAGGTTCAGGAAAGATAATGAAAAAGCCAAAGAAGCATTTGAAAAAGCTTCCAAGGGACAAGAAATGATCTCATCGTATCTTAAGTTATCTTTACATGTTTATAATTTGATAGGACATCTTCTTAGTTATCACATGTTTCATTAAAATGGAGCAACTGTGAACTTAACGAGCATCATAGCCCCTGGGATGCTGCCAAACACATGGAGTCTGCTGCTGCTCTAGCCAAAGAACTTGGTCGATGGAGTGAGGTTTCTGATCACTACAGAAGAGCATCTGAGCTATACAGAGAATGTGGTAGGTCACAGCCTGCTTCAGATGCTCTATCAAAGGGTGCTAGGTAAAAGAGTTTGGATTTCTAAAAGAAATGTACTTTTTGAATTTCTTGGGTCATGCTGGTGGAACTTATTTGGCTCTGGTTTCATGAAGTGCTCTTGAAGAACCAGATCCAGATGAAGCCATTCGGTTGTACTCTGATGCTTGTATACTTTTAGAAGAGGATGGAAAGGAGCAAATGGCTTTTGATTTGTATCGTGCAGTCATGGCCGTCTATGTTAAACTAGAAAGGTGAGAAGGTTTACATCCTTGGACATGTCAGGTATAAACTTGCTTGAAACGTTGTTTACTTAGATTTCGGCATGCTTATGGAAACTAGCTACATTCCCGATTAAATTTCTGAAATCCTACAGCATGATGAATGGATGACTGAAACAAAGTTCTTCATCATAATACACAAACGAAATGGATTATCTTTGATGTCTTAAGGTTATATGACCTTCTAGGAACATTCAATTTGTATTCCGTTCATTGAGAGTTAGTTCTTTTTGCATGATTTACTGCCTTGATATCATCTATGAACTTTCAAAAAGTTTCTTTGTTTCTGATTTCGTTCAAGAAATTTCAAAGTTTGACCCTCCCCCTTTCCCCACGCAAATATGATGAGAATTTGTGCATTCAACTCTAATTCATCATTTTCATGTTGCTAGCATAGATCAATTTTATTGATGCAAAAAGTTATTACAAAGAACTAATATACATAAAGCTTATCAAGTGTCTCTCAGAAAAATAAAGCCTATTAATTGCAAGTATATTGAATTACTTTATGGACAATCAAAATTGACATTATATAATCTACCCTATAAATAAAAAATTGTCAACATACGTAATGGCAAGGAGGTGGACTTGGAGTCACTCTAGAGGTAATCTCGAGGACAACTGATATGAATTTGGTGGGTGGCAGAGATGATGCTCTTGGCAACATGATTGTCATATTATCCGCTTTGCATTCTTGTCATGGCCCTTGTTGTGTCCCATTTAACTCTTTGCCCTTGTTATGTAGTCTCCTTATTTCCCCCTTTTATAGTAAATTTATGTAACGCTCCCAAAAGACACCCCACCACATGGCAAAATGCCCTTTTGAAGATGCTACGACCATCTTCTTTGACTTAATATTTTTAAGGGTAGAGCCCCACCGGTTTCCAGGGCTACTAGCACCTGACTAATCCAGTGTTCGGACGGGTGCGGCGAAGGTAAATCCTGGCCAAAGTGGTCTCTCTGGGAATCGAACCCGGGGCTACTAGCACCCGTCCTCCTAGGGCACGGTCCCGCTAACCAACTGTGCCAACCACTCTTGGTTTGACCAAAAGACTGGTCAACATAATGGACACGTACTGCGGAAGCAATAACTTTTAAAATAAGACTCTTTTAAGTCTAGCCAAATAAAAATACTTTGTTATGTTGTTCCAAAATGATAAGACACAACTAACAATAGTTCCATAACTTTATAAAAACTAAAACGACTCAAGATTAGACTATAAATCATGTGCAAGTCATTTATGTCACAAACATCTGCATCACCAATGTCATCACCTTTTTAGTGGTCTCAACACCTGCAGGATAAAAAATAGGGGAGGCAATTCTCCCATGAGCAATGAAGCTCAATATGTAAAGGAGAAATAGGAAAAATCATATATACTGATATAATAAAGGGAAAACCATTATTAATAAAATCATCATCTTTACCTTTACCTTTTTACCTTCATGTTACATCATTTCATTAATTACTCAGTTTCAAGAGCCCCAATTGCATTTTGAGAGTACAATGCCTAGTGTGTTTTATCCAATTGGTTCTTGCCCGATTCAGTTCTCTTACTTAAGATTCATTGTCATTACTTAATGTACTCTTGCCTTAAGTTATTCGATTATCACAATTAATAGTGAACTTCTACCAGTCATAAAGGTAATTGGTTTTTAACCCCAGTGTCATTTGGTATCCAATAAATCTCAGTTGTTCCCGAGAGAACTCATAAACAGTTGCTCTCGAAGGATCCCGGTTACCCACATCTGTGGTCTGTGTTATTAGTTCACCGGGAACCGAATCATACCCTTCATGCATAAATTCAATCACATGCAATTATTCATTTTTAAACCCTAATATCTTCTTCCTAGTTTATTGTTCATACGACAATCAATACTTCAAAGTATAAGATCCAAATAAATAATGTTTATTTGTTTTCTGGAGGGGAAATCGTGTCCATGGCGAACACGGTTCATTTTCGAAGTTGTAGCCACATGTTCATTGTCAATACACGGTCCATGTCATGATCGAAAGCGACCCGTGTTAATAGCAGGTCCGAGTTCAATTCAATCCGACCGTGTGCACTCCGTACATGACCCGTGTTTAGGCAACACGGCCCGCGTCGAGCACTCTTCGTTTTAATATTTATGCGACCGGTCTGAGGCAACTCGACCTGCGTTTCGGTTCACATTCGAACTGGTTCAAGTGATGTGGTCCTTGTCTAGGTGAAACAATCCGTTCCTAGGGCTATGTGATAGAGACTTGAACCCACTTTAGGGAAAATATGCTTATAGCAAATATTATAAAGAGGTTAATGAGGGTGCATAGCAATTTGCTATGCACCTGACGCGGTGCATGATCTGGGCCATTGATTTCTAAATCAATGGCCCAGATCTTATCCATTTAAAAATTTGGGCCATAAATTAAATATGATATGGGTCATTGATTTTTAAATCAATGGCCCAGATCATGCACCGTACCAGGTGCATAGCAAATTGCTATGCACCCCCATTTTTCTCTATTATAAATCAAGTCTAGGTTTCAAAGAAACCATACAACAGTATTTATAGGGTTCTAAACACCCCATATATCAAAAAGTATGGAAACCTAACTACCGCTGCTGCTGCTTAGACCTATTGCTACTGCTGATGCCTTGAACTGCTGCGGTTGCTGCTGCCACCACCGTTGCCTCCTGCCTCACCTGTTGTTGTCACTCTCGGCAGCCACCACATCATCATCTCGCTGCCCCTGCAACTCTGATTGTGCTGGCTGCTGCATCAGCCCTCGACGCTGCCACGCAGTCATACATCTTCCCTGTGGCCCCTGCATCCAAGCGCCACCAACAACTTCGCTCAGACACCCCACCACCTCCACCGCTCGCACCTCTCCTTTGCGCCCTCGTTGCTGCCGCCATAGCTGCGTGATACTGCTGCAAACCCTAGCTTCCCTTCAAAACCTAGCTGCCCTTGGCATTGAGAGAAGCCTCGCCCTGGTCCTGCGACAACACCCAACTGTCATACTGTTGTCCCAACCTGCTGCCGCTGCTGTTGATCTCCTGCAGCCGCTGCTGATCTGCTCACTGCCTCCTGTTGTTGCTGCGCTGCTACCCTGACCTACTGCTGCTGCCACCGCTGAGCGGTTCCCTAGTGCTGCTGTTGTTGCCATGTGCTGTTGCTGTTGCTGCTGCCATCTCTGTGTGCTGCTGCTGCAGTCTCTACGTGCTACCGCTGCTGTTGCTGCTATCGTCTCGTCGTGTTGCGGCTGCGTGCTGCCTTGACCCGGTGTCTGCTGCCATCGGTGCTGAGATACATCCGCTGTCGCTGACCCGCCTCCCACGCTGCTGCCTTGTCTTGTTGCTGCTGCTTCACCACACGAATTCCATCCTCTCCGCAACTCGTTTGCCACCATCAACGCCTGGTACTACTGCCGCAGTCAGCTCTCTACTGCAGACTTCGCCACCAGCTGTTATTGCTGCCCCTGCAACCACGACACACTCTATTGCTCGGAGAGTTACCTGCTGCAACTGCCAGAACCTCCCTCGTTCCAGCTACTGCTGCTGCCCTGTTCCTCAACGTCATCGCATCAAACGAGCTGCCGAACTGCAACAACCTTGACTGCCTTTATACGGATCTTGAGAATTGGGTAACTTCTTTCCTCATTGTTCACTTTGCTTGCCATATCGTGACACTTTTAGTACACTAGTAACGGGTTCATAGGATTGTGCGTTAACTCCACATATTATTGAGCCTTTTTTTTCCTGTGAGTTTCACTTCACTGTTCTCGAATACGTATTACCACATTGCATTAAATTGCATCTAATTTTGCTTGCTCATCATATTTAGTGCATATTTTATTATTAGTTCGTGTTAACTTTTTAAATCTCTCATTTTGATATTAAATATGTCGAGCAATAGTCCTGGTTCTCATGATAGTAATAATTATCAACTTGATACTAGTTGTCAAACCCCTTTTAATTCACTTCTTTCCGATACCTTTGAGACCATTCAAAATCTAGCCCATCAAGTTGATATCCTTGGGCGCAAAATAAACGTCTTCACACAAAAACGTCATTTGTTCAACAATACCAATGGTCGTCTTTCGCAGACTTCTGGTCGTCTTTCACATCAAGTTGATACTAAAACATCATTTTATTATTTGTTCAGAGACAACTGGTCGTCTTTCGCAGACTTCACCTGATTCCTCATATGACGATGCCTTTCATTTGGCAGACTTCTATGAGCCATCTTTCAATGATCATTTTGATCCTCTAGCCTTTTGCCTTGCCAAGTCAACTTCTGCTGAGACTCCTTCCATTGAGCCTATACTTTCAGATTCTTTTGATACTTCTCATTTTAAGTCTTTAGTTTTGGATCTCAATGATCTTTCTCTTTTAGAATCAAATGATGAACTTGAGGAGGTTGATCCATTGTTAGGACTTTTGAACATTGATGTGCCTCTGCCTATTTATCCTCATCATCATGATATACATAATCCATCTAGTTCTCAAATTTGCACTTATGATGATCCTATTGCACTAATTGCAGATCTTTCTGAGATTGCTCATTCTTCTGCTCCACATATTTCTAATATTCAAAACGAGATTCATGAACAATTAACATTTTCTGATAATGACTATAAACTTTCTTTTAATGAGCATAACAGATTTGTTAACATGCGTTTGAATGCATATGTGATGGTTCGTATGCATCCTGAACTCTATCCTCCAATTACTTTCAATGAGTTTTATGAGCGAACCACCACTCTTTGCATATTTTTTGTATACTGGAACCCAATACTTATGTACTCGATTTGCCACCTGATTATGACATAAGCTCAGTGTTCAATGTTGAAGATTTTCACCCATATTTTGATCCATTTGAGCTTCCTCTCTTGTCTATGGGTGTTTTTATTGATAACAATTGTTGTGTTGGTCTGTTGATTCAAGAGATTCCAAAGTTCTCACCTCAATATCGTCAGTGTCTCTACGTTCGTTGGGTTGATCGTCCACCATTTGCAATTGTTTGGATTTCTGCAGCTGATTTTTGTCATCTTGATGCTATTCTCCATCATCTATACCGCCTTGCAACTCGTCAGAGTCGAGTTTTTCTTAGTCGGGGAGAATTTATGTAGAACAAGAATAATATATGGGCCTTATGCCCTATGGTCATTAGTATTTGGTTATGGGCCTTTAGCATGAGCCCTTTAGCTAGGTCTTTTGATTAGTTTTCCTTTTATTAGTTTTCCTTATATTAGGTTACCTTCCTCCAGGATGAACCTTCTTCTAGGCCTCTTCTCCTCCATGATGATCTGACGCCATGAGGAGAGAAGGGGGAAAGAGAAAATTGTGAGAAGGGATGAGGAGTTGAGTCCTATTTATAGCGAAGGGAAATTGTCTCTAGGTAGAGTTTGATTGTGATTACAACGCCCAAGGACTGACTTGTATTTTGATTAGGAGTTTCTTAAAAATTAATTTGGATAGGACTAGGAATATTAACTTGATAAGAAAAATATTAGGATCACAATTTTGACTTGGACTTATACATATCTTTTCCTAATCCTACTCATATCCTATCTTATCCCATCTTTCCTTTTATCCTTTTTTTGAGAAAAATTGAGGTTGTTACAATTTAAGTATTAAAAGAAGTGAGAATTCAAAATGCAAAGAATTTTTTTCTCAAGAAAAAGTAAAGAATTTTTAAACATACATTATAGCAACAACAGCAAAGCTTTTACCACTTCATATTGGGGACATATTGTATTTGTCATTTCCTGTCATTAGGAAGGGGTCTTTTAGCAAGATGCACTGAGATGCAAAGTACATATTAAACTTTGCTTCATATATGAATTTCTATATGTCTATTCTTCAGGTTTACTGATGCTGCAACATTGCTTCTAAGATGGGGTGTAGCTGCTGACAAGTGCAATGCTGTGAACAGCCAATGCAAGGTATTTTTTATCTCATACGATTATGTATTCATTCCCAAAAAATGATAAGTCACTCATGAAACTCATAGATGTATGGTATTTTACTAAATTTTATTATTTTCTTTGAGAAATGATAAACCCTGTGCTGTGTTCTTTTAATTATCCTAGCTTTCTGTTTCATCAGTTTTTACATGAAAGTTTGGGTGGGAAATAAGATGTTAAAAATGAATAATTTTAAGTGACACTTGGTTTATAGAATCAAAGAGGTGGTTTATTTCGTTCGCGAAATTTGACTTCACACAGATACATACCTTTGATATCCTATATATGTATTATGGACCTTACATTCCTTTACTAGGGAGTAGGTTTTTCCAACTATAGTTGACAACTTGTCACATTTCACCAATGGCAATGATGTATGAAAATATAGTATAATATACAATCTATTAATACACAGATCTGCCTGGACATACTGGTTCTTCTCTATAGATATTTCAACTTTTGGGTGGAGAGTGTTTACTCTAATTAAGCAGCAGTTTTCTTTTATAGGCTAAATGGAATATATGCAGCTGTTGCCTGATGTTCTGCGGTTGAAGCTTGACTGCCTATTTAGTGTTTTTTAAAAAAATTGGCTACTTCTTAAACTGAATTGTTTGGATTACTGTTTGTTCATTTTGAATTTCATTTGTGATAAAACTTTGTGTGTTTTGATACACAGGCTTATTTGAGTGCAATCATAGTTTATCTCTATATGCATGATTTCCAGCAAGCCCAAAAGTGCTACAATGATTGTTCTCAGTAAGTCTTTGTTGTCTGTATTACGTAACCTTGAAATATCATAGATATTAAATTCTATTTGCTTTGCCGGCAATCTCTTTTCAGAATTGAAGCATTCCTTAACAGTGACCAGAATCGTTGTGCTAGTAAATTGTTTTCTGCTTATGAAGAAGGCGAGGTCGAAGAAATTAAACGACTTGCACAATCAAGTCCCATTACACATCTTGATCATGCAGTAAGCTTCCCTGGATATTTTACTATTCCCATTATAAGTGACTGAGTTGGTTACAAATTGTATTCAGTAGGTTGGTAATCTTATTATTTTGTACTGCGTCCTTCACTGCTTTTATCTGACATTCAATGGAGTCTCCAGATTTAGGTAGTTTGTGTTAACAATGGTTTCTTTTTTCTTGAAATGCTAATACAGATAATCAGGCTTGCACGGAAATTGCCAACTGGTGATCTGAAAGAGCTAAAAAAGGAAGAGGTCACGGATGAAGAAGCTCTAGATGAAAATGACCTCACTTGAGCAGACACAACAATCCGTGAAATTGTATGTTTTCCGAAACTTGCAACCCAGGTTGAAGTGAAATGCACATTTTAGTGGCATCTATATATAAACTTGCACGTCTATACATAAACTTGCACGTCTGTTGTTCGTTGTTGTAAATTTCGACAATTATTTCATCATGTGTATAATGCTAGTCTTCTCAGATTATTATTGTGGGAAAGCAATTTATCTGGAAATTCTACGAACTTTTTACTTGAATTATTAAGCCATCAAGCAAAAGTGTGTTAGTCCACATAAGGTAGAGAAGCAGTGCTGACACTGGCCACTCCATTAATGTCCAACATATGAGCTTAGCAAGGTCGACCTAAGCCCATTATTAATGTATGATAATTTTCCTGTTGAGAACAGTGATGTTACAGTTCACAAAACATGCAGTGCGTGGTCCCTCGGAAAGGTGATAGTTGAATTTGAAGCATTTATTTTTTTCTGAAGGTTCTTCGCAAAAGGAACATGGACGACTCGGGGTAGTTTTTGCCAGTTACGTGGTATAATTGTGGTTGGTTCAATTGATTGTGATTTGAATAAAAATGTTTTTGCAAGATCGAATCTTTAACGTTTTCAGAACAAGCACCTTATCATAGAATCAGATTGCGAGCTCCTCATCAGAATTGAATCGCAAGGCGAAACTTTTATGGGGCATTTGTAACTTGCTTGAAGACATATACAACATATTTCCTTTTTTGTAGATTGCTCTTGTGTTTACATTCCACATTCCATGCAAAGCAACTAATGTTCGTGCGCGCTTTGATCGTCAATCGTGTTGCGACAATTTTTAAATGGATGACCCTCTTTCAGGCATTCTCAGCATTTGTATCTAGACTCGTTTTTTCTGCCTCTTAATCTAATTCCTCATTTCCAAAAAAAAAAATCAAGCTAAACACTTTTACAAGATGTTTATGTTTAAGATTTTTGTTTTAAATTGCATTAGTGCAACTATTAGATTAACTAAAAAAAGCTTGCTTTCGAGGAAGTATGATGTAGTTCTCCACTTTAAAATTATTAGATTGCAGAAAAAAAAACAGCTTTCATATATTACGTGGAATTCAATTACAGGTATGTTTCGAGAGGCGTTGACATTAAGAAACTACATTTCTATAATTAAGAGCTGTTTAATTCTCATGAAGTACTTAGCAGCCAATGTTTTCATAGGGCAGTGCACTTTGGTTGGCTATATGTTTTCATGTCATCCATCATGTTCCTTGTACTTCCTGCCTCACAAGCTGCATGTGCTGAGCCAAAACATTCTTTTCAAAAAGCAAGCAAAAGGCACACGAGAGAGAGAGAGAGAGAGAGAGAGAGAGAGAGAGAGAGAGAGATCATTTGAATCTTGATTGTACTTGTTATCTACTACGATTCACATGCTTAAAAATTTATTATTTAACATCTCATTTGGATGTCTTCAAATTTTTTGGGGGTAAAAATTTTACATGATAGAATTTTCTCTTTTATTTTTTTTAATTCTTGCTTTTTTTTTTACTTGTTCACCAACCAACATCCCATATGACACGGTAATTAACTACAAAATTCTTTGATGGAAATAATACAAGTGTTCTAAATTAGTAATTGCTCACTCAGCTACCTGACTTATATGTATATTTATATAACAAATTACAGGAATTTTCCTGGATGTTTCGCTTCGCGTTGCAGTGTTCCCATTTATTATTGCACTAAATTTGACTGGGTCCATTAATTCTCTCTCTCTCTCTCTCTCTCTCTCTCTCTCTCTCTCTCTCT
>LTAE01002119.1:0-12219 GCA_001647135.1 Pontederia paniculata | reverse complement strand
TTATCTCTCTCTCTCTCTCTCTCTCTCTCTCTCTCTCTCTCTCTCTCTCTCTCTCTCTAAAAATTGACTGGGTCCATTAATTCTCTCTCTCTCTCTCTCAATAAAGAAAAAAACATAGAGTTCGACCGAATTTTTTTTAAGAATTTTACTAAAGCTATGAAAAAAAATTAAAGAATCTTAACTAAGGGAATAAAAACCATACTAAAAAAATAAGAACGAAAGAAAAATATAGCATAACTTTAATATATGTAATACATTAGAATTATTAACAATTCTGATAATGAATGTAATTTGTGATCAATTTTTAGAACTAACACTCTGATCTACAACCCTCTAAACTTCTTGCAAAATTGATGTTAACCAAGATATCAAAACCTATTTAATTTGAGATGAAATTATTAAAAATAAATCTACGAGATATATTAAAATTCCATCTTGTGACTTTGAGTAACATTTGAATAAGAGAAAACTTTTTTGTCATATTTTTTTTCTACTTTTTGTTGGAATGATGACAGGGCTAACAAAAAGTTTATTTCAACTTAATCCACCAAACACTTAATAAAATGGGTCAAATTTGATATTTATAAAAATAAAATAATGAAAATGCTACCTATTTAAATAGGTAATATCATATTAATTATCTTATTAATTATAAGATGTTACATTTATGGTGAATATAAGATTTTTTTTCTTAAAGAGTTTATTATAAATTATTAAATTTATCATATATCTAATATTCTATAATTAATAGGATAAGTAGTACGACATTACCTACTTAAATAGATAGCACTTTTAGTAAACTCTTATAAAAAATATCATAAATAATAATCTTTTTAAAATAATTTATCTTTTAAAATAAATAGGATAATTGTTTTTATTCTATCCATCAACCAATCACCTAAAAAGACAATGACCGGAGCTTTTTCCTTTATTTTGGAATAGGATATTCTTTTATAATATTTTTTTCGTGTTATAAATTTACTTAACAAAAAATGAACGTGTCGCATTTTTTTAATTGACGTGAATAAGACACAATAGGTGACGTTAAAAAATTGATGTATTTACTGTTCAACACATGAATTATTTTTTATTAATAAATGTATTTGATGTGCGTTTCATGATATATCGCTTGACATGTACATTGAGCCTAATTGAGATTTTAATTATCATAGTTAAAAATAAAAGGGATTAATGCATGTGCACGTGAATTTTTTTAACCATCAATTATGGTAAATGGTTTTTACCATTTAAAAAAATTGTATGAAAAATAACTATGTCCACAATAAAAGTTCTATCCATATAAACTCCTTGAATTATAAAATGGTGGAACACTCATCGTTGATAGTTTTCAGTCTACCGAAATGATTAAAATTCATAAAATTCATTTCATATTTTGTATTTCACTAGTTCATTAATCCAATCCGAATTATTGAAAACTTTCATCTAAGTGAAAATACACAAATAATTTATGATTAAGATTGATGGAAGTGCTGAACTTGTCAAAATTATTAATAACTTTAATTCAATAATAAAAAAATAATTTAACCAAAATTAATTTAAATTTCACTTAGTATAGATGAGTACCTCCAATTAACGTATATTGTGCAATTGTACTATTATCATATTTGTATCATGATTCAACTAAACTTTCATCTCACATAAAGGATACATGACTAATATCAATAGTTGGAAAATCCAAGTTGGAAAGGCATATGCTTAGTGATCAACTTAGTATTTATTAAGTATAATCATGAGTAATAATAACATAAAAAATGTATGAATTGCAATCTGTAAAAAAGAAAACATTAATATTGAAATTTTATCACCAAAAACACCTCATAATTCATCACCTAACCACCATTCCAGCTGTTTAAAATTACCAACCTCTCATTTTTTTCCTTTTTCCCCTTTCAATAAATTATAAATCACCAACCATCAAAATAGAACTCTAAAAACGCAAGGAATAAATAAATATATATATAGAAAAAAATATTTTTTTTTATTTTTGTATGCTGTTTAATTTAAACCCTCTATTTTTTTTTAAAAAAAAATCCTCCTTCATAATTATATGATCTTTTCTTATTAAGAGCCTTTGAAGCAACCAAAAATAGCCTCCGCCTCGCCGTCTCCCTTCCTCTGATGGAGCTCGTCGCCGGCGAAGACGCCGCCGCCGAAGACCTCCTCCTGGGAGAGGAAGACTCAGCATCGACTCCGCAGAATAGGACCTCTAGGTCAGACCGCCGTCGCGAGTCCTCCGTCGTCAATGCCGACCGCCTCCCGGGTCCCGTGAAGCGCCGGGCTTACAGCTTCGACGGCATGGGCAACTACGTCATCAAGAGGGAGTGGGACATCGCTTCCGCCGCGGCCGAAGGGCTCGTGGACGCCGGGGTCGTCTCCGGCGCCTCGACCTCCGGCAAGGAGTTCCACTGGTACCACGTGGAGCTCCCGAAGGGCAACAGCCAGCTGCTCTCGCTCTCGGCGCAGTACCTCATCGAGGTGCTCTGCCCGCCCCTGAAGCTACAGGACATCCTCGCGCTGGTGAGCAACGGCCCTTACGTCGCCCACGTCGACGGCGCCCTCATCTTCCGCGTGAACTCGCCCGGCCCCTCCGGCAGCGACTTCACGCTCCGCCTCGCCGCCCGGGTCACCGAATCCTCCGTCATCACCGTTTCTCACGGCCGCGTGCCCCGGCTCGACTTCTTGCCGACTGGGCAGTCGCTGCTTTCGGAGATCCCGAGCGTCGGCGACCGGCGGAGCTCCGAAGACAACGGGAGCATCGTGATCAAGCAGCATGTGTTGGAGTTCTTGCTGACGATGAACCACTCCGAGGAGGCCGACAACCCGGTGCCCCGGACGGTCTCGAACCTGGTTGTGCACATTGTGGATACGCATGTGGATCAAGTGCAGGACATCGTGACGAAATTGGAGATGGAGTTGGATTTCGTCGAGCTTCAATTGGATAAAGGTGATTTCTTGATCGATTTGATGCATCGTCTTGTTGTTTCTACTGATAAAAATACTTGCTTGCTTTCGTCTTTCTTCCCTTTTTTTAGATTCATTGCAATGGATTCAAATGAGAATGATGAATTCAAAGTTGCTGCTAACGATTCAATGTGTTCTCTGAATCGTGGTCCTTGTTTAGTTTAGTTTCTTTCTGCATTTGCATTTGCATCTGCAGTTGGTAATTCTGATTCAAGGAAGAACTCTCATATGAAGAATTCTCTTTGTACGGTTTTGCCCTATAAATGTGAATGCCTTTCTGTTTTGCAATACGTATTTTTGGGCTTTAGTTTAATTTTATAGCTAGATGAATAGGATACCAAGTGAAGAGTTTCAGAAGAAAAAAAGATTCATCATTAATGATAAAGGTTCTGACTTTTGATAGAATATGATAGAGACAGCACAACAACTGGAGGAATTTGTAGATAGAAATTTGAAAGGTTTTTAAAAATTCAGCAGTGAGAAGTTGAATCCTGTCAGGCCCACATGCATTGACCTAGTTATTAACTTGTGGAATTTCCATATCTGATAGCATGTTCTTCTGAAGAACTTCCATATCTGAAAAAAAATTAAAAGATACATGATTAATGATAAAGGTTTCGGCTTTTGATATAATATGATAGAGACAACATGACAACTCGAGGAATCTGTAGTTGGCATTTTGAAAGGTTCTTAAAAATTCACCAGTGATATGTTGAATCTTGCAGGCCCACATGCATTGATCTAGTTCTTAATTTTGGGAACTTTGATAGATAACATGTTCTTATTTAGGAAAAACATATTACAGCAAAGCTCAATGTTGGAATTTGAAGACTCATGGTCAAATGCATCTAGAACCAATCTTCTATTATTCTTCAGGATGAAGCTATCATATTAAACTACTGCTATGTTTCAATCAGCACGGTATTTTTTTTTTGAGAAGGAATCAGCACGGTATTTGAATTCGTTCATGTTGAATATTGGGTTAAAATATTCTACCGAATAAACTTTCTACAAAGTGCCAATTCATTCTTCTTCATGCCTTAATTTCAAGTAATAATGAGCTCTTGCTTCCATTTCAGGCGGTTCCCAATTAAAGAAACAAATGTTGGATGATAGAAGATTTCCAAAAATGCATCTGAATTTGCAACGCCTCCTACAGGTATATTTTTCTTCATCATTTATGTTCTTCATATTATGGCCTGCTTTAAAGTGTCAAGCATCTTAGACCTTGATGGTTATATAATGCCAATTAGTTGGTGATATCGTTTTTACTCTAAAGGTTTGTTTGCTTGTCTGTGATCTTGGTGGATTGTTAAGTTTAATGTTGCTGAAAAATACTACTTTTGTTACCCTCCAGATAGTTTCTCATGGAGAGCAGGTTTTCCCTCGTGTTAAAGAAAAATGTGCAACCAAAAGTTGGTTTGCAAGTGAAGACATCACTGCTCTTGAAGAACTAGTTGGTCGTCTCAGGAGGCTAAAGGAGAACTTAGGATTTCTTGTGAATCGAGTAACGGCAGTTCAGGCTGGTCTTGATAGCTGGCAAGCAGAACAAATAAACAGGAAGCTGTACTATCTATCCTTCCTTTCAATGATTTTCCTTCCTTTGTCCATCGTTACTGGAAGTAAGATTCTTTCATCTTTCATTCACCATTATGAGTTAGTGCAAGTCAGTGCAAGAAAGTTTTTACTGTTACTAACATTCACTTTTGTAATGCAGTATTTGGTATGAATGTTGGAGGTGTACCATGGACTGGCCAAAATAATCCAGAACTTAAAGATGGGTTTATTAATGTTATGATACTCTGTGCTCTGATTGTTGTTCTTCTCCTATTAGGAATCCTCTTTCCATCTCTTTATGCACGCTTTTCTACATGGAAAAGGCGGCGGACAGTTAAATGGAGTTGGTCCAATAGACTATCATTCTTGCGGAGAAATATTCATGATGGCCGATACATGCCTCTTTGACTAACATGTTTTTTTGAGGTATTTTTGTGCAGCTCTAGTTGTTGCCATTAGCCAATTAAACAGTGAAGATATATGTGATAACAAATAACTAGATGTCACAAGATGGCAGATGCGTTCTTTGCTCTCTCAATACATTTGTTTTATCACTTTCACTCTCTTATGCCATTTTACTCTGATCTTTTCCCAGTAAGTTGATGCTCATTCCTTTTAGCCAAGCCTTCGTTGCATTCTCTAAAGAAGGATTCATACCCCGGTATAGTTCAGCAAGATTGAACCGTCCATTTGTTCGTAGGGCTGGAAGCTTGTCAACGGGTTGGGAAAAAATCGCCGATGTACAGTTCCGAGTAGAAATATGCATGCAGATTCCAAGTTCTAACTATTGAATTATTTTTGTGAGTGTGATTCTTAACAGCTTTCTGTGATTAAATGTGTATTTTGGCATCCTCATTGTAATGATAGCCTTGTATTCAGCTAAACATTGTAGCAGGGAATAAATCAAATTCATTTGAAATAGCTATTTACCGTCTGCAGTTTTTGTGCTATTTTTACTTAGATCAAAGTTGTGTCTGCTATTGTATGTTAACGAATGAAGCATGCAGCGATGTCAGTTCATACTTGCATGTACCGAATGCTCAATCTAATAGCTTTTATTTTACAGTTGCCGCCGCGGTGTCCAGAAATATTGCTGCAACTAATTTGAATCGCACTTAGTCGTCTAATTAAGATTTTCTACACACAATAAATTAAATTTGAAACCTTGCTTACAACTCCTGTTGGTTAATAGATCTCCCTTTAAATATTCAGATTTTGCATTTTTTTTTAGTTTTGCGATCCTTAATTTTTGTTTCAAGGGATTTGCTGGGCAAAATGCATGCAAAAATTTTAGTTTTCTTAACAATCTCACTCATTCAAGAAATTGTCCGTTTTGGACTCATAGTCTGCACGAATTTAAAACGTGTCTTTGATAGTATCAGAGTAGCACAATGACCCATTTTTCTTTATCTATTAGATATTATCCGTTTTGAATTCTCTTTACCTCTCGGATATTGTTCTAGCATGGCAAATCTATGAGGAGCGATTAGATCTTCGCAATATTTCTAAAATCTTTTATTTTTATTATCCATATAAGCAAAGTCCTAAAGTTGATCCTTTAGTTACATATCTATTTTCGTATTTGGTTTTTCCTTGTTCGCTCCTCGTATTCTACTTGTCCTCCCTCTCGTTCCCTCTCCTTCATGTGCTCCTCTGCACCTAGGGAGAGAAGAGAAGAAAAGAGAGAGGAGGGAGAGGCTCTGCTTGACGGCTAGAGTTTCGTTAGAGAAAATAAATATGAGGTTCTCCCCCTTATGGATTTATTTATAGGGGTTCTAGGGCTTCTCCAAGTTTTGAACCAACCCAAACTCTATTATTTAAATTTGATCTTAATTAAAACTAATAAGTATCATTATTTATTTATTCATAATTTTAAATAAAAATTCGTTAGGGTTGGGGTGTTGTATAATAACCTTCTTAAAAATGAATTCGTCCTCGAATTCAGCAATACCATCTATATGTACATGATCTATCTTTAATCTATATGTGTTTGCTAGGAGTATCTGGTTGGGCTTGTCCGTCTTTACATTAAACTTCTCTATCAATAATCTCATTAAGACTTCACCTATACTCTTTTGATGGCACGATGACTATTGTGATGCTTGCACATGGACTCTACTTTCTTTTAGATACAACAATAAGAGTCTCTCGTCAGGCTCTCATACTTTATGTAATACCCCCAATCAATTTAAGAAATTGTCCGCTTTGGACCCATGACCCATATGAATTTAAAACACATCTTGAATGGTAAATGGGATAATTGCTTATAAGTTCATGACCATCTTTTGTGTTTTGTTCATGTGGGATTAACTTTCATTCCCTTTGCCTTGGATTCTTACATTAACACTCACTCTCACGTGTGGTCGTTGACAATTTTGGTTTAGACTAAAGTCCAACACGTGGACAACTAAGAGAGAAAATTAATTTTTAAAATGAGATATGATGAGGTTTGAACTCAGAATTTGTCTTTGATGCCATGTTAAATTAGATATACTATCATAAATTTCAAATTTATAGGAAGAGCAATATTTTTATATTAATATTTTTAATAGGTCTACGACTAGTCGAAGAAGTACTCATTTGATAATCGCTAAAAATGAGTTTGGTACTCTTACACTATTGTTGATTTTGAATCTTGGTAAGTCCTCCATGTACATTTTCAAACTCTCGTAGCTCGAAGCGTGCTAACAACTCCATAAAAAAATTCATAGTAGTGTTCCTCGTCTCATCTCTAACCAATCGAACCATTGAATAACATCTCCATCAAGATTGATTGATGGAGTTCACCTTTGATATTTTTGAAGTGTGGTGGTATTTGAAATATGACAACACATCCAACTGAATCATTCTCATCCCAACGTGAAAAGTCTGCTTTCACATGGAGGTTGTGGTGCAAAAAATATCACACAAAAAACTTCAGCAAGTATACGGGTCACACAAGTAATAAAGAAATGAGAAAGGATGTCGAACCCACGAGAAATCGTTGTGGTTGTAGAGATGTGTTAAAAATATAGGACTTCGAACCATATGTCCTAACTATCTTAATTTAATATTAACCCTAGAAGGTTCGAACCACATCAATACCAAATTAAACTAAATAAAAATGCATTAAACGATAAACCTTGAATTATTAAGCCCCGAATCAGATGATTAACAACCCACAATCCGCAAATTCTAAACCAGATAAATGCATAAAGGCTCACACCAAGAGATTTCAAAAAATGGTTCGAAAAATCTCTAAAAATGGACCGCGTCGGCAAAGACGAAATATTCAATTAAAATAATCGAAAAGTTCAAAAATCTAATTTAGAGAATTCTCGTTAGTAATATCTTACGATCAAAACTAACGAAAACTCTGAATAACCAATAATAATCCAAAGTACAGTGTAAGTTCATAGATTTCATAATAAAATAATAATCCAAAAAATAATAGGGTTCAATAAATTAATTTCCCTAAATAGAATTAATCTAAGCCTAATAAAAAGGAGAAGGCAAAGAAAATAAAATCTTTGCAGAGTGTCGTCGTCTTCTTATCTTCAAGATAGATCCTAGGCTTCTCATTCAAAAGTTGGCTTCTCAATTCTTTCAGAAATTTACAAAAATTATGAGGAATTTTTCTTTCTGGGGGCCTTTAAGCAAAAGAAATAGCAGCAACCATAGAGTAGAATTAAGCTCCAAGGGGTCTCCAAGTCTTTCTCAAAGTTGAAATATTTTCGAATTCTTCCCAAGTCAAAATAAGAAGAAATTTAGATTTTTTAATTAAATTTGTAGCTCTTCTTTAGGCTAAAATTTAAAGTATCAAAACTCTTTCAAATCTTATCAAATAAGATTTATTTTGATATCCAAAGAGTTAGGATAAGATATGAGTCCTTTTTCAAATCATATTAAGAACAAGAATGATAAAATCTTTTAATTTCTCCTCAAATTCGTAGCTCTCTCTTGGGCTGAACTTTTGGACTTCAAAACTCTCTCAAATTCTTTAAAAATAGGTCTATAATAGTTCCCAAGGATTATAATGGTTAGAAGTCTTTTTCATAAATTTGGCACCTTTTCCTAGTCAAATTCTTCAAAAGAATCATTCCTAGTTGGAATAGGAAAAGTTAAAAGTTCTTCTTCAATTTAATTTTCTAAAATGAACCAATTCTTATTTAAGTATAGAAATCCTTTTAATTAATAATCTTCAAAAAAATCAATTCCTAGTTGAAGTAGGAATTATACATTGTCTCTCATATTTCATTATCTTTTGACTTGAATTTGATTTCAAATTGTGTATAACTTCTTTTAGTTGCTCATTTGCCTAAAAAAGTGTATAATATGCAAAATAAATATTGAACTAAGGTAGAACAATGACTTGAAGAAATATAAAGAAATAAACAGAAAAAATGATGCATGCAATGATCAAAACTATGAAAAATGTCCTAAATGAGATGCATGAAATATGTATATTTTTATTCACATCAAGTTGTGATATGTTGATGGACCATGTTCATCTTTTTCATATACATTGTGTCGTGAAGAGCTTGAGGGCATTTTGCTTTCATTTTATTGGTTTGTAGTCCTACCCATAGTCGAATTTGTTCTTCAAGCAAGGAAAGATGGTCTGACACTAATGAATTCTCTAGGTTGGATGATCTTTGAGAAGCCATAAAATATGCTTGTAATCTAATACACCAATATTGTACTTTTGAAGTCGAGTTAATGACATAATTTTCCTAGTAGGCTCATCTTTTGCAAATGGTGTGGCTATGATGGAGGATGACAATGACGTAATAGTCACAAACGAAGTGGATATCAGTGATTTTTTTGCAAGCGATTGTGTTAGGCAAGATGATCTATATGACCAGCGATGCGGCAACTATCGATGAAGTGGATGGCAGCAAAAGATGAAGATAACTAGATCGTTAGTCGTACTAAGAATCTAAGATATCACAATTATCCGATGAAGATCAAACATCTCTAACATCAAATGTAAGTTTCTTAGACCAACTAAATCAAAACTTTCATTTCGAGAGAATGAAACCTCCAATAGACCATTTCGAGAGGGTCAAACCTTCAAGATAATTGCTCCAAGAAAGTTATCAAAGAAATAATTATTTTCATAGCATGATAATTGTAACACCCCGACAAAATCATGATCCAACACAAATCGTGTCCAACCAGGACGTGGGCGTGTTGTATCTGTCTCACGAAACAAGTGAAAGTCGGCAATAGGAAGGTCAACATATACCATGCTCAAAAGGAACCTGGACCGTGTTTCACCCATATTATAAGAAGTCAAAAATAAAAGTGGGCAATGGACCATGTCCAAGTAGGACGCAAATCATGTCGCTCTGCGTGTCAAAGTCCAAGTTTCGATTAAATTAGGGTTATGAAGTTATATGCAATCTAAACCACTTGAAAACTTTAATCCTCCTCTATATAAACCCCTACCCACGAAAATTCTTCCCTAAGGTCATTATTTTCTTCCCAGCCATCATGAGGCTCTCCTTTATCCTTTCTCCTCTCTTCTCTTCTCTTCTCTTCCCTTCCCTTCTCTTCTCTTCTCTTCCCTTCTCTTCTCTTCTCTTCTCTTCTCTCTCTCTCTCTCTCTCTCTCTCTCTCTCTCTCTCTCTCCAAGGATTTGGAGGTAAGAATAATTTCTTCCCTTTCTTAGGAACCCTTTTTCTTTAGCCTTCATGCTTGGGATTTGTACTAGGTGAGTTTGATGGAGATCAAGAACACGTGGAAGAAGGAGAAGATAATCTTTCACGAAGGAGGAACGAGAAGGATAACTTAAAACGAGGCACGATAAGAGATACATTCTCGAGGAAAAGGTATGTAATTAGGATCATAATTGTGTCTCTCTATATGTAATAGAATGATAATTGATATAAGGTTGGGTCAGAATTATTACTCTCCTCTTGAACCTTTAATCGTTATAAAGAACCAGCTATATCTCTCTTTTCGTATATCGTTGGTTGGAGACTATAATAAAAAAATTGATGGTGACAAGGCCCTTGAACACGGATTGTGTCATGAACAACATTGTTCGCGTTTCTCGAATAATGCTGGAACAAAGTTAGGACATGATTCGCGTAGGCTTCCGACATAGATCGTGTTCCTCCAACATAAGATAGAGAAACAAACCCTAAACCTAAAATGGATCGCTTTCTTTATGACATGGTCCACTCTCTGGGAACCCTCATGTACAAGGTAGAAAATGGGTCATGTCGCTCCTTAGCATGACCCGGTCATAAAAAAATGACAAGATATCCTAATCCTAAATCATACCGCATTACCTTCTAACATGGCCCATGTTCCATGAACCATCTCAAACTGAATTAAAATTGATATGATGTAGATCAGTCTCCTAGAACGTGGATCGTGTTCAACGGGAAACCGTCCACATTGAACCAAGAGTTTTCACGAAAGGCAGCACGGGCTGTGTTCCCTCACAAACACCCTACTAATGTGATCAACATCCATGTATGTATATGATTTGATTGTATTGATTGGTTGGAAATGATTTGATTAAATGTATAGATGTAGTTGTCCATAAATGATAACCTAGCTCAACTAATGATAGGATTTAAAAGGTATATGTTTGTGATTGAACTTATGCATGAAGAGGATGATCCCTTGGTGAATTGAGAGATTTATCCTTATTGTTAACATGAACCTCACACGTAGGATAATTGAATTGCTTATTGTTCATGAGTTTTTATTAAAATTAGAGAGAGACCGCATGACCTAGCTAGTCGTAAGACACTAGGGCCTATTAGAATTTTTAATACATTGGCAAGGCTCATTATTTGTGTAATGATTGTTTCATTTAAGGCAAGATAAATAGAAAAGAATAAAATGATCCTAAGTTTAAATGTGGATTAAATATATTGAAAAATAAGGATATGGATATAACAAGATAAGATGCAATTGATATTCCTGCCACCGATGAATTATGATATTGAAATAAATGATGAATGTCAATGTGAAATCAAATATTATTAATACATTGTCATATCGATTATTCATTGTATTGGGTAATAGTTTTAATATGCATATTTAACATGATATATCACATTATTCCAATTACATTTTTTTTATATATTGAAATCATCATGGACGGTGAATTAGATTTCATGACCGTGACCAATAGTAATTTTTACGCTCATGGTCATGAGATAGACTCATGGCCTACAATTCAACAACTACATAGTCGTGTTATGATCTTCACGATCCGTGAAAATTAATTTATCCAATTGATCAAGTGAATATCATTGGACATTTAGTTAATGAAATAAAGAAAGAAATTTCACTAAATTTGTGGCACAAAAGATTATGACATATGAGTAAGAAAGGATTGAAGGTTCTTGCAAGGAATTCATACATTGTTCTTACCAATGGTAAAACTTTTAATACTTGTTGTAGGATCTGGAATGGCACCAAGAGGAGGGGGGGGGGGTGAATTGGTGTATTAAAATCTTTTGTTCTTCTTTACTTAATCTAGATGTGTTATGCGTAGCGGAAGCAAACAAGTATGAGTATAAACACAAATAGAGAGAGAGAAGAGTAAGAAGAACAAACACAAGAATAAACACAGTTTGTTATCGAGGTTCGGCCGAACTCCTGGCCTACGTCCCCGCTCCGATCTTCTCTACGAGATCTTCGGAGTTCACTAAGTCCTTCTTCAAGGGCGAAGGC
>LTAE01002118.1:21786-33473 GCA_001647135.1 Pontederia paniculata | reverse complement strand
AAAAGTAGAGAAATTTTTTTTTAATCCACCAATTCACCCCCCCCCCCTCTTGGTGCCATTCCGATCCTACAGATTTATATTTATCTCTCCACTTGTTTTAATGTTTTGTTAATGAGATTAGAAAATATTGTCTCCTCTATTTTATACGAAAGTTTTATTGTTTGTAGATGTTAGAAAACATAGATTTAATAAGATAGCAAGCACCCTATGACAATCGAAGTTCTTTGTATAAGTTATAGATATTTTTTTGAACACCGAAACAAACTTAAATAATGACGCCGAAGAAAATCGCTATGGAATAGACATATTGACATGAACCGTGTCTTCTAGGATGTGGGTCGCGTCGATCCGCTAGATAGAAACACTCGAGCACCGAATGTGGGCCGTGTCACCTTGAACACTGAATGTATTTTGACCGTTGGTATAAGAAAACCCAACATAGATCGTGTTATATCAAACTCGAGCGGTGTTAAACCAAGGAAATTGATGATGACCCGTCAGACCGAGCGAAACCCTAGAAAAATTTAAGGAAACTAATAAAACAGGTCAAGTTGGAATGTTACATGGACCGTGTCGTTCAGCTGGAGGAGAGGACACAGACCGGCAAAATTGACCGTGTCGAACTAGAGACAAATCACATTCAACAAGAAGAATATGACGAATGACGCATTGTGAGATCGAGTCGTGTCGCACCCTAACATGGATCTTTTTTCATATGCTGGACCCTATGATGGCCAGTATATGATAAAAATGAGTCGTGTCACACCCTAACATAGACCATTTTTCAAAAGAGGAATTTTATATGATTTTTATGATGATGATATTGATGTATGACACGACTATTAGGTGAATATTTAAATGATAAGTAAAAGCCTATAGAAAAAATAAGAACTTTAAAATGAGCAAGATAAGAGAAAATTTATAGGCCTTCATGTGCACTAATTGTAGAAGGAGAAAAATGTAAGGATAAGAGGTGTAGTTAACGACACCAAAGTTAAATCCTATATGGTGAAGACAAATACTTAGCCACTATTTTTGTTGTACATGTTTTTTTGCCTATGCAATGTCATATGAGAACCATCATGGTGATAGCAACAATTACAAATATGCATGAAAGTATCATAATATTTCTTTAAAAGATGAAGAGCTCTTCACAAGATGAAAGATTAAATATTAAATAAGAAGATTAAGGAATATGTGGAGCAGATTTTGCTCCACATAAACGGATCACCATCAGATTTATAATGAAGGACTCAGATCTTTACTTTCATTTAAAATAAAGAGCTCAATGTGTTTATCTGAGCCCTTCATAAGAAATCTAATGGTGTTTCATACATGTGGAGCAAAATCTGCTACACATATTCCTTATTCCCATACGATTTATGACGAGCGAAGGGCTGGGATAGGCTAGTAGGTGACTCATTCTTATTTAGGTAGGTCTCAAATTTGATTTTTATATACACAGAAAATTTTTATTTTAGAAACATCAGTCGTAACTAGGATGGCGATTTGAGACGAACATTAAATTCAATGATGGACCATAGTTCTAGCCCAATCAATGTTAACATCTTGGAGGTTGAATAATTTGTGTCAATTATGAAATATTAAATGATAAAAAAAAAGAATAATTTGCATATTGGTATTATTAAAATATTTAGATGTTATCATAAAAACTTCATTTACATTTTGAATTAAGATTGATACTTATATTTATAACGTCTCAAAAAACCACACATCAAATGTCTATTCAGATAGTTCTAAGAGACATTACTCGAGTTTAACCTTTCATTTTTTTATTTGATTTTTGATCCTTTTATGACCAACTTAACTATACGTGTGCCAAAATAAAAACTAAATATAAAATGCTAACTTTGTGGAAGTCTTGAATTAAAGTAAAAAATTGGAGTCACATTATCCAACATAAATTAAAATTAAAAAAAGTCTAAATAGGCCTATTACATCAATACTTGTTAAGACTCCTAAGTATATTCAATTTATGCAATCGACAATCACTTATGTCATCATGAAGCTCCTCGACATCTATGCCACCAAAGTCATCGTCTTATCATATATACATACAGAACCTAGATGCATGGGGGGATGACCCTCCATGAGATAATGCTCAGTGCATAAGACTTAATAGGATAAAAAATAAAAGCGAAATAAAATATGCTGAAAAAATAATTTTATTGCACCTTGAAAATATTTGCATATAAAAACATGTAGCAAAATAAAAAAAATGAATAAGTTTCACAATATACAAACATAAATCACATTAATTTTCTTTTCTTCCAACATTTCAATCTTTAGCATTGTATTTTTCTTTTGCTTAGAACCACGTTTATTCTATACCTTTTTTTTCTTTGTTTCATCATCTTTCTTTATTTTTTTCATTCATTCTTCTTTCTCTATTCCATCTATACTTATTTGACTTTCTTTCTTTTTTAAAAGATATTTCTTAACTTATTTATAGTATTTATACCTCCACGCATCCTTGTACCATATTAGATCTTTAAATCTATAGGCTTATGAAGATGTTGTACACTTGATGGTAAATTAAAATATCTCAAATTCACTATTTTCATAATGCATTAGGATTATATAACGCGAGCACAAAAGATTGAAATTTAATTTCAATGTAAATCTAATGGATTATTAGATGCTCCACTACCAAGAAAATAAAAATTTAAATCCATAAAAGCAGAAGCAAATGATATCAGGATAAACATTTTTCGTTGAGCCAGAATCCACATAAAGCCCAGAAACCACAAAACTCGTTATTTTATAAGACCTTAAATACCATAACCAGGACTGACGGCCCGGCCCATATATCCGAATTCCAGAACCCTAGTCGCACAGGGGGTATATAAATGCTGTCGAGAACGAGTGGTGTCGTCCTCCGCGCCGGCCGTTCGAAGAGCTCGCGAGAAGAGTGAAGAAGGAAGAGGGGATTCCACCATGGTTTCGGGTTCTGGGATCTGCGCAAAGCGCGTGGTGGTGGACGCGCGCCACCACATGCTCGGCCGCCTGGCGTCGATCTTGGCGAAGGAGCTGCTCAACGGGCAGCGCGTCGTGGTGGTGCGGTGCGAGGAGATCTGCCTCTCCGGCGGGCTCGTCCGCCAGAAGATGAAGTACCTCCGGTTCCTGCGCAAGCGGATGAACACGAAGCCCTCGCACGGTCCAATCCACTTCCGCGCCCCTGCCAAGATCCTCTGGCGCACCATCCGCGGGTAATCCCACAGGCCAAAATCTAACATTTTTGAGGCTCTCTTCTTTTATATTTCCCACATTCTACTTCATTACTTTGTGAATCTATTCTGGTTAAAAAGAATACTTTTTCCCTGTTAGATATGGTTGATGGTATTAAAATATCGAATCTTTGGTAATTTCCTCTTCTTCCAATCCTATTTATTGACGACACTATTTTGTTTGGTTACTTGCCAGAATGATTCCTCACAAGACCAAGCGCGGTGCTGCAGCTTTGGCAAGGTTGAAGGCGTACGAAGGAGTGCCGCCGCCCTACGATAAGATGAAGCGTATGGTCATTCCCGACGCTCTCAAGTATGTTCACTTTTCTCGTTTTTGATGATATTGGTGGTGTCTTCATTTCTTCATAGTTGCTCTACTGTGCATACTTTATGTTTTAGAATTGTTTGTTAATAGAATTTATGTGCTTGGGCAGGGTTTTGAGGCTGCAGCCTGGCCATAAATACTGCTTGCTGGGACGCCTGTCGTCAGAGGTTGGATGGAATCACTACGAGACCATCAAGGTGAGATTTTGTTCATCTTTTTATTTCCATTTCTCCTCCTGATTAACGCTAGTTAATATATGACATACTCTCATTCTCCTATTTTTTAGTTGGACCGTTAATAAGCAACATTTACTGTTTGGTTTTACAATTATATTTAAAAAAATGATTTAAGTAACAATTTACTTGCTTATTTCATATTTGTCATTGTTACTGGATAATGTACTGAACCCATTGACATGCTAAACGTGGAATGAACTCCTGAATTATGCTGTATTTGAATGCCTAATGCAATTGAGTTTCATATATTTTTATATTCTGTCATCATATTCTTTGATGCATGACATTAGCCTTGATCTTAACACCATATCTGTGTGCCTTATGTATCACTTCAGTATCTGTAAATGCAAAAGACAATTTTTACATATATTCTTGAATTCAGCCATTGAGTCTTTGGTTTGTTACTCTCAGGCATGTCGAACATTTTTATTCTTTGTTTTTCAAGTACAACAATTTTTTTTAAATTATTTAAAGTAATTTACTTTTGTTAGTGGGATTGAATGTGATAGTTGATGTCGAAACTTATGTAATAGTGTTAAAATTGCATGAATTAATGTGTTTATCAGAATCCTTGTTTGCTTCCTAGCCTATTGTTTTAATTGATTGATGATGTCTTATTATGATTATTTCTGTGTTTGCATAATAAGAATTTGATGTCTCTGAACTGTTTCATCATTGTTTCTACTGTTTTCTATTATGGAGTGTGTTTCTTTTATCTTCATGTTAATAATTTGTTTTAGTGTAATAACTGGACTGTGTTTCATAATCCAAAATCTAGATATATCTGTTGACATCTTTTTGTCTGTTGGTACCGTTACAATTTTGTTAGTTGCTATTTTACATTGATTTGTCACCACTTCCTATTATTCCTTTGACTCATCTTATCATTGTTATTTTAACATGCTTGATAATTACTTGTATCCATAAGGTTTAAATCAATTTGAAGCATTGAAATTTATAAACCCTTGTCTGCGTACTTACTGTTTAGTGTTACTGGTTCAATTTAGATACTTCTGTGTATGCCATTTGTAACCTCTTTGTCATGCTATTGCCTAGACCCATTGAAGAGCAACAAACTTAGTGTCACTTAAGTCTTTCCACATTCCCTTTGATGTTCTGATAACCCTTCTGAGTTTGACCAACTAATTCATTTTTTAAATCTACAGGAGTTGGAGGCAAAGAGGAAGGAGAGGGCCAAGGTGACATACCTGAGGAAGAAGGAGCTTACAAAGCTCAGGTCAAAGGCAGAAAAGACTGCTGAGGAGAAACTTGGCTCTCAACTTGAAATCCTTGCACCCTTGAAGTACTGAGATTGCTTCAACTAGTTTTGGTGTTATCAGAACATGAGTGATCTTTTAGACGTTTCTCACCTGTTTGGACTTCCTGATAGTTTCATGTTTTTGTTCTGTAACTCGGCTTCTTTAGCTTATTTCGAAAACTGTATTATGATTCAATGCTTTTCTTGGATCTCTTGAGCTCATTTACATTGTTACTGTATTATTGTTGTGTGCTCAGTTACCGGTGAACTCAAAGAATATTAGTTACGGCATGCTAATGAAATCATGCATTGGCATTGCTATCCGAGTTAAAGGAATTGCCTTGCTGAACATGCAACGAAGACATGCGATCTGCTGCAAATGACATTATTGTATAAGCTACAATTTAGATCAATTTTTCTAACGCTTTTCCTGTTAACTTAATTTCTATATATATATAAATTAGGAAACCATCTTTACGTACATGAATTAGTACTATTAATATAGGTCGAATAAATTTATATGTTCACTCCCTGTTAATTATTGTGGGTTTTGGAATAAGAGTGATTTTTTATAGATATAAAAGAGTGACCAATTGTTAATATTTTATCTTGGTTAAATTTTTATTTGTAAAATGTTTGTATTACAGTGGAGTGCTTTAAATTACAGTGGTGTGAGCTTGTATTTATAGGCTCACGCAGAGTTGACAATAAGTCAGATTCGAAATTAAAATTTAGCATTTTTATTTAAACAGACTTAGCTCGTTTATATTAGGTCTAATTTGTTAGCTTATAAGGTCAACTTATATAATTAATATATATTATAAAGTTCAAAAGTGTTTAACATATGAGTCAAAATTATTAATAATTTTGATTCAAAAAAATTAAATTTTATGTTGAAAGAAGTACAATAAGTCATTTTTATTCGAAATTATTATTAATTATAGTCGGTTAGATATGTAAATATAATTTAAAATATCATTTAATATATATTTATTAATTAATAAATATAGTTTAATAAGTTATTAAGAAAGGCCAGACTTCTTGAATTTAATAAACAAGATAGGCCAAACTTAATTTGTAAGTCTATTATAGACCTTTGATTTAGTTCGCTCGGCTCGTGTCCACCTCTAGGCTCACGTTAATAAGCATAGTGAATATTTTGTAGTAGAGAGAAAAAGAAAGAAAATACGCTCGATGGGTTTCGCGGCGGCACTCGAACAAGAATCCTACCAATTATCAAGAAGCCGAGGAGGGTTCGAGCATCGTTTCCCTTTTTGTGTTCCATCTTCGACGACTATTACGACTTGTTTCTTGTTTTTATTGCTATAAATTTCGAGTCCTAGGACTTAGAAGCAAAATTTCCTAAGATTTGATTTTTGTGTGTTGTTATACTTTGATTTCGAAAAAAAGATCTTTTATGTATTAAAAGAATCCATCTTGATTGTTCAAATTTGAATTTTTGTTTGAGGGAACATTCTCTCAAGTTAAAAGGACTATTAATAAGAAAAAAAAGATAAGCGATGAGATAAGATAATCATCATTTTATTTGAATAAAAAATTAAGTGAAGTTAAAACATGATAGTTTGTTAAATAAACCATGTTCCAAATATTTCATTAAAAAAAGAGATTACATATAGATAGGGAAAAATATTTTTATTTCAATAAAGAAGACATAAAAAAATTAAAAGGAATACTTTCATAAAAAAATATTTTGAAATGGCAGAGGCACATAATTTTGTGGAGATCTATTTAGGTAATGGATATTTGCTGCATTTGGTGGTGGCAACATCAGTGAAGGCATCTTATAGTGGTCAGATGAGAGGTGCAACCATAAAGGAGTCACGTGTTTGAAGCCTCGATTATGTACTATGGTAAAACAAAGAAGATGAAGATATCAAGGAACATACTCGAAAATGTGGGTAAGATGATTTAAAAGTTCTAGTTAAATATATTAATAACATATAATTCTGTTGAGATCTATCTTTGCATATCATTTTTTTTATGTATTACAATCATGATGGTATAGTGTTATTGAAGTATTTCTTAGGGAAAATCTTCTCTCCCAATACATAATGCATGTTGAAATATATTTCTCATTCTTTTAGTTTGTCGTGGCATTTAAAGCACCTCAGGTCACCGAACTTGAGCAAAATATGTATTCATAAAATAATTATGTGAGTCACTCTTCTGTTAAGTATAATAACGACGTCAAACAACACTATCATGTCAACCAATAAACAAAATTATTTTGTATTTTTTGTGTGAGTTTATAGTTTTGGCCTTCTCTCAAGTTTTTTTCTCCTTTCTTTCTACCTCTAACTTCCACGGTGGATTGTACACTTACATGCACTTCATTTCCCTCAAGTTTGTGTGAACATAAACATCGGTTGACTGAGTAGAACAATCAAAATGAAAATGTCATGGACTCATATATATTTAGCCTAAAAAAATGCAAGTAATAATAACGCATATGCAACTTCAATTATTTTTTTCCATATTTTGTGTATTTTTATTTAAATTTCATTAAAATATTTTTTGCTCTTAGGTTGCATACGGAAATGGATATATATATATATATATATATATATATGTATATATATTACTCGTAGGAAGAAGTTAAAGTTTCTACTCTAAAAAAATGAAGCAATATCTCAAGAAGCAAGGACGAACATTTGGTAATTGTTTGAACATATTTGTAAAACCCGTGTTCTTTTATAGTTTATAATATCTCAAGTTTACCTCACAATGAAATTAGAAGATATTTATTGAATTTCACTCAGATCTTTTTTCGATTCTAAAAGAGTTCTTTTAAGTCTACTGCATAAAACAATAAATTGAACATAAAGGATATACATAATTGAACTAATTTATTATCCAATAATACGAGTAATATAATTTTAAAATATCTGAATCACCACTATGTTACTTTACGAAATTCAAACGAAATTTCTATAAAATTTTCAAACTTAGTTATTCTGATCAAGAATATTTTGTAAGCTATTGCATATTTCTAGTAATTTTCTTATATCATATGATTAAATATATATTGTCAGACATATTTTCTATGTATATTAAATACAGTAATGCACATTGATGATAATCTTAATAAGGTGCTTCTAAGATATAATCTATATTGTTAGATAATGTCAAATAAAAATATAGTGAAATTAACCTAAAAACTTTTAGTTGGATTCTCTCCAACTCAATTTTATATTGAAAAAGAATGACTAACTTTTATTACAAATATATATTATTTTGGGTAAAAAAATGTATTACGATCTATTATATTTTTTATGATACAATGCACACTTCACGGTTATTTTACAGAAAATATTAATTATTTTATATAAATTTTCTCATTACTTTCTACGTTCTTGTCATTCCTTAAGTTTTTTTTCTCTTTTTTTATTATTGTGGATCTAACAATATTGTTCATACATATTCAGTTTGGCTCAACTTTTTCTTTCTCTCCCAAATTGTCAGCAATGTTTGATCGGTCCATGGATGAAGTGAAGAAATAATGGTAGCACAAATGAAGAGAGATTTTGACATTAAAAAACTTTAATTAAAAAAAGGTTTCAAACTTGAGAGGGTAAAATTGTAAATTGAGACAAAAGTTAGATAATATATTAGTCATATATATTTTAGTGTTGGTTGAACCGTTAAAGAACTTAACGGAATGACTCATTTAATGATAATACTTAACTTGAGTGATGTAGTTATTGAAAACTGAAGTATGATGACTTTGACAAAGAATTTGCTAAAGTTCAGTGACCTTGTGCACTTCAAACCCTTAGTCGTGCATCTTTGCGTTTGAGTTGAGTACTTATTCCTTTTTTGTGCATCATAATAAATGATACTATGAGATTTATCGGGGAATATTTTATTATAAAACTAAAATACATTTGAGTTCATTATATTTGATGCCTACCAGGTGTGAAGCTAAAAGAGGTGCACATTTTAAATTAATATCATTATAAAAATATTTAGAAGAATTTGATAGACAATATAAAGAATATTTAAAATAATTATGATATTATTCCAATAATTAATTTTGACGAGTTTTATTTTTTGAAACCTATTAAGAATGACATCGTTAGTGATAATATAAAAAATATCTTTCTTAATATATAACTATTTAATCATTCATCCATTGATTAATTATTTGATTACATAAATTAGTCTTCACAATATTCATCGTAAAAAAAAACTCTTTCAATTATTGTAGTTGCCATAGGTAGAATCAAAGTCAACTTCATGCAAAAACCAACTTGGAGACTACGAAATTACTTCTTTGACTTAGCAATTGACCAATTGACTAATCACTAATATAGACATATCATGCGAAAGCAATAACTTAAGATAACAACTCTTTTCAATAGCCTAGGCAAATAAAATAGTCTATTATCTTGTTCTAATAAGAAAACACATCTCTCACAATACTCCAATAATTTAATAAGAAAACAAACTAAAAAGACTTAATACTAGACTTCCATCATGTGCAAGTCTTTATATCACGAGCACCTGCACCACTCATGTCATGATCTATCAATCAATGCTCATTGTCTGTAGGATCAAAAGTAGGAGAGATAATTCTCCCATGAGCAATGAAGCTCAATATGTAAATGTAATAACGTAGAATAATCAAATATATAAAAACATAATAGGAAGAATTTACAATTGATGCTTTTATTTTTTTTACATTTTTACCTTTACAATATCTTGCCTTCTTCTTGACGATATCCAACACTTATTCAATAATCTCAATTTGGTTGTGATAACCTGACTCAATATATTCTTTTCTAATTCAATTTATCCAATTGCAAGAACCTCAATTGCATTATAAATACACAGTCTTTCTGATTCATATAGGTTCTCACACAATTCAATCTTTATATTTTTCTTTTCCAGTATCATTAAGTCTTCAATGACAAGAACATCAATTACATCATTCTTATCATGCAAAATAGCTTCATTATTCAATATGTCCAACCTCAATCAATAACTTAGGATTAATTCATTCTTTTTTATTTTTAGGACTAATTCATTCTTTTTTTATTTAGGACTGATTCAATAGGTTCTCACACAATTCAATCTTTACACTTTTTTTTTCCAGTATCATTAAGTCTTCAATGACAAGAACATCAATTACACCATTCTTATCATGCACAATAGCTTCATTATTCAATTTGTCCAACCTCAATCAATAACTTAGGACTAATATCATTATAAAAAGATTTAGGATAGTTTGATAGACAATATAAAGAATATTTAAAATAATTATGACATTATTCCAATAATTAATTTTGACGAGTTTCATTTTTTGAAACTTATTAAGAATGACATCGTTAGTGATAATATAAAAAATATCTTTCTTAATATATAACTAAATAATCATCCATCCATTGATTAATTATTCGATTACACAATTTAGTCTTCACAATATTTATCGTAGAAAAAACTCTTTCAATTATTGTAGTTGCCATAGGTAGAATCAAAGTCAACTTCATGCGAAAACCGACTTGGAGATGCTACGAAATTACTTCTTTGACTTAGCAATTGACCAATTGACTAATCACTAATATAGACATATCATGCGAAAGCAATAACTTAAGATAACAACTCTTTTCAATAGCCTAGGCAAATAAAATAGTCTATTACATTGTTCCAATAAGAAAACACATCTCTCACAATACTCCAATAATTCAATAAGAAAACAAACTAAAAAGACTCAATACTGGACTTCCATCATGTGCAAGCCTTTATATCATGAGCACCTGCACCACTCATGTCATCATCTATCAATCAATGCTCATTGACTGCAGGATAAAAAACAGGAGAGATAATTCTCCCATGAGCAATGAAGCCCAATATGTAAAGGTAATAACGTAGAATAATCAAATATATAAAAACATAATAGGAAGAATTTACAATTGATGCTTTCATTTTTTTTACCTTTTTACCTTTACAATATCTTGCCTTCTTCTTGACGATATCCAACACTTATTCAATAATCTCAATTTGGTTGTGATAACCTGACTCAATATATTCTTGTCTAATTCAATTTATCCAATTGCAAAAATCTCAATTGCATTATAAATACACAGTCTTCTCTGATTCAATAGGTTCTCACACAATTCAATCTTTACATCTTTTCCAGTACCATTAAGTCTTCAATGACAAGAACATCAATTCTTATATTGTCTTATAATCAATTAATAATCACAAATGATTATCTTCTAAGTCATAATCATTATTATTATAGCTTTTTCATGTAAATCCTCGATACTATCTTATATATATATATGTATATGTATATATAAGAAAATTTCTAGGTTTGATCCTCCTTAATTACCTACCTATTTGTGTTTGAGTTTTTCTTCATTTGGGCCTTGCGTTTTAATAGCCTTCGATCTCATTTCCTTGAGGTTCACATTTTTGCTGGTCTCCTTCACTCTCTCCTAATGGGGTTTTGGCATAACTTCTTGGAAGAGAAAGAAGGAGGGAGAGAAAGAAACTATAAGAGGAGGGAGAAGGATTATTTCTTACCGTCAATCTCTAAAAAGGAGAGGAGAGAGAGAGAGAGAGAGAGAGAGAGAGAGAGAGAGAGAGAGAGAGAG
>LTAE01002118.1:0-11786 GCA_001647135.1 Pontederia paniculata | reverse complement strand
TAGAAATCTGAGAGCTTGAGTGAAAAGCCTTAGTTCCTCCTTCTAAGTATTCGAGTGACGAATCCAGGATAGAAGGAAATGTGTGTTCAAGAGTGAACTTGTAAGAGGTTATCTCCTTGTACTCTGAGAAAGAAAGGAGAAGAAGTTGTAAGGGAGCCTTCGCCCTTTGAAAAAGGAGTTTAGTGATCTTCGGAGGTCTCGATTTTGAGAAGACTGGAACGGGGACGTAGGCTAGGAGTTCGGCCGAACCTCGTCAACAAATCATTGTTTGTTTGCTTGTTCTTTTTCTTCTTCTTTATATTTGCATTTGTATGCTTTCGCTAACATAACTACCGTAGAATCATCGAAAAATTTAATACACAAATTCACCCCCCCTCTTGTGCCATCTAGATCCTATAGAGTAGTCGTCTATAAATGTAATAAAGTACTATTTTTTTCTTATAAGTAGGAACACTCAATGGTCCACAAATATATGAATGAATTAGTTCAAACAACTCAATTGACCTTGTCCCCACACCAAAATGGATCATTGTCATTTTACCGGCCAAACAATGTTCACATGGCATTATCCTTGTACCAAAGATATTGAATATTAAATTCATTTTCTTTATTTGTTCTATTTTGAATTTCCTGGATCGCCTAATCTCTCATGCCATAGATCATAGTGAGACATATAACACAAAGATTACTGGGAAGAGTCTTTTATTTCATTAGACTTAACAACGTTCAAGCAGAACATGTCATGACCAATTACATACTTTTCGATTGCAATCACCTTATTATTCTTGGACTATAGTTACCCGACTATTATAGAACCTAACTTCAAGGCCCTTTTGCAAAAGGACAGGAATAGAGATCAAATTGTGCCTTAATCCTGACGCGTACAACACATTTTTTGAGTACTACAAAGCTATCTCCTAGGTCTAGCTTATACTCATCAATCCCCTCAACATCGAGGTATGTGTTATTGCTCATCTAGATCCATTGCTCCCTTTTTGCAATTTTCTTAAACTGAATAAGGTCTTCCTTGGTCTTGGCAATGTGGCGGGTCGCTCTAGAGTTGATCCACCATTCTTCAATGTCCGTCGTTGTTGCATTACACTCCACCACCAAGGCATATAAGGACTTGTTGGTGTCTTCTCCCTTATTTGGTCTTCCGCCGGATGGGCCATTGTTGCCGTCTTATTTTTGCTTGTTGGGACAGTGCTCCTGAAAATGAACAAACTTTCCACAAGCAAAACAAGTTCCTCTTGGTACCTTGTGCCCTGCCCTAAATTTGAACCGCTTTTTCTTGGGGTTGAAGGCTGACCTAGCTTGCTTGCGCTGATGGTGCATAACATGAGCATCTTCCTCCACCCCTTCAACATGCCCCTCTACTTCGAAGATGTCAATCTTCTTCTTTGTTTTGGCCATGTCCTGCTCGATGCTCAAGATGCAGGGCAGTTCAACAACCTTCTTAATTGACTTATTGACACACACAATTGTGACTGTCATGTCCAAAGCAGACGAGAGACTATTGAGCATCAAAGTAATTTGTAGCGGCTCTGGCAGTGCATACCCTGCAGCTTCTAAGTCCTTAGCCATTATAATCAAATTGTTCACATGATCAGACACATTTTCGTCTAGCCTCATTTTACATGTAGTGTACTTATGCAACAATAATTGGACATTCATGTCCCTCTTGTACACATATTTATGTTTGAGAAATGTCCAAAACTCATAAGCATTATTATATACCTCAAAGACTCTAATCAAGTTGTCCTCCATATACATCAATATGAAGCTCCTAGCATTCTCATGACCAGTTTTTCCATGCTCCACGAGTCACGATTGTCGCATGAGCTACCTTTTTTTCCTCAAAGACTCCATTTGCAAGTGCTGATGGGGCTACGTCTATGAAGTTTTGGAAACTATCATGAACTAAGTCATATCGAATTCTACGACTCCAAGTCTCGTAGTTGCCGCCGTTAAAATAGCCCAATTTGACTAGTTCCGCGGTCATGATTTTTGACATTTTTCTAAAAAAATAAATTAAACTTTAAGTCAGGAAAATACAAAGAAAAATTAATCAAAATTCTATATGCTAAAAAAATAAGCAGAAAAGTAAGCAAAAATTAATTTTCATCAGAAATTAATTTTAACAAAAATATAAAATTAATTTTTGTCAACGATATAATTTTAACAGAAAATTGAAATTAATTTTCGTCCAAAATTAACTTTAACAAAAATAATTAATTTTCGTCAAAAATAAATTTTAACAAAAATTATAAAGTTAATTTTCGTTCGAAATTAATGGAATTAGCTGACGCTAAAAAATAATCTTAATAGAAAAAAATTGAAAATTGATTTTCGTCCAAAAAAATGTTTTTTTAACAGAATATTTAAAGTTAAGTTTCGTCCATAAGTAAATTTAACAAAAAATTTACTAAAAACTTATTTCATTCGAATTTAAACAATTCTGACAGAAATTATATATTAAAAAAAATGAATCCGTGAACAAATTTAATAGAAATAGATTTAATCCGAAAAATACTATTAACAGAAATAATATCCAAAGATATTGTCAACAAAAGTAATAATATTTTATTTCGTAATGTACTATTAACATAAAATATAGTTGTCCGTGAATAATACACTAATACTATTTAACAAAAAAAATGTACGTCGAAATATAAAGAATATAATTATTATTATTCTATTCAACAGCATAATATTAAAAAAATAATTTTAATCACAAGTATTAATCAATGATCAATTAGGAAATTAACATTACTAAACATTAATTTTCACAATTAAATCCTAAATGATTACAACTATTAATCAATGATTAATCAGGAAATTAACAATAGTAATCAGTATTTTTTGCAATTAAATCCTAAATAATCACATGTATTAATCAATAATTAATCAGGAAATTAACAATAATGATGAACAACAATTTTACAATTTAAATCAGTTCTTTAAATGATTTCAAAAAGGAAAAACATATAAAAAAAATACTGGCGGGCCTAAAACTGATTGTATGGGCTCTTGTTCATAAATGGGCTTACATGAATTGAAACAAATAATACTTATTATAATGAAATGGACGAACAAGATTATAAACAAATTATATGGGTCTGATCCTACGGTTCACATGAGACCGGAGTTATAACGGCTCTGATCGTAAAGGTATAAAGCTAAGTCTCCAGAAATTAACTTTGGCCAATTAATTTTTTAGAACTTGTAAGCTTAAGATAGAAGCCTTACTTTTTTCTTCTAAGTGCATTCTTGTGAGAATCTAGAATAGAAAGAAATTGATTCAGTGTTCAAATGTTGAACTCAATATTGTAAGAGGTTTTCTCCTTGCCATCGAAAATAAGAAAGGAAAGAAAGTTTTAAGGGAGCATTCACCCTTGAAGAAGGAAAGTTTAGTGATATTTGAATATCTCGAGTTCGAGAAGATGAGAGCGGGGACGTAGGCCAAGAGTTTCGACTGAATCTCGTCAACAAACTTGTTGTGTTTATTTCTTATTTTGCATTTAACTTTACTAGCAATTGTTCTTTGAATGTTTTCGTTGCACTAATATATTTAGAGACGAAATTTTTAATACACTAATTCAACACCCCTATTGGTGTCTTCTAGTTCCTACACCAGAGTCAATCCACAATCCTTTAATGTTCATCGTTGTTGCATTACCCTCCACCACCAAGGCATAAAAGGACTTACTGGTGTCTACTCTCTTATTCGGTCTTCCGCCTCTTTGTCCATAGGACGGGCCATTGTTGCCGTCTTGTTTTTCTTGTTGGGACAATGCTCCTAAAAATGAGCAAACTTCGTTTGAACTGCTTTTTCTTAGGCCTGAAGATTGACCTAGCTTGCTTGTGCCGATGGTGCGTAGCATGGGTCTTTTCCTCGACCCCTTTAGCATCACCCTCTACTTCGAAGATGTCAATCTTCTTCTTTCCTTTGGTCATGTCATGCTCGATGGTCAAGATGGAGGGCAGTTCAACAACCTTCTTAATTGACTCATTGACACACACAGTTGTGGTTGTCATGTCAAAAGCAGACGAGAGACTGTTGAGCACCGAAGTAATTTGCAGCGGCTCTAACAGTGCACACCCTGCAGCTTCTAAGTTCTTAGCCATTACAATCATATTATTCACATGGTCAGATACATTTTCGTCTGGCCTCATTTTACATGTAGCGTACTTATGCAACCAACAGCGGAGCCAGGTGCCAGCTCGTGCATGCACGTGCAGGCACTAAATTCCTATAAATTGTACTAATATATATAATGATAGAAGATGCTGCTTGTCGAGTTGGTTCCACAGTGTTACAAAGTTAATCTGGGCGTCCCTAGTTCGAAACCCTGCGACTTCATTTTTTATGTCATTTTTCACTTCAATAGAAGACAATTAATAATTTAACCAAAATTCAAATTATTCTATCTCTCTTTTCAATTCTTTCTAGCCATGAAACTCCATATTCCGCTATAAAATTTTCTTTACTCTTACATTATTTATTCATAATTTGAAAGGAAAATCATATATACTTTCATTTTTTTAGTTTCTTTAATCATTATCCTTAAATTTTAAACTTATTAAGTATGTTTATGTATTTTTTATACTAATTTTTCATGATTTTAACATATTCTTTTTTATAATAATTTTCTATTAATTGAGTTCTTCTTTTTCTTGTCATAATTTATTGATGCACTCACAACCGTTATCGTTGCTCTTATATTATTAATATCTATAATTTGAAAAATAATTACTTTATTTTATTTTTTTCAACTGTTTAAATCATTCACCCTTCAAGTTTTCTAGTTTCGTAGTTATATTAATATCTTTTATACATTTTATGTCTTTAACTTATTTGTAATTTTTTCTATCAAAAAGTTCTTTTTTTTCTCCTCATTGATGCAGAGACACAAGGTATTAATATTTAGATTATCTATTTTATTGTAAATATTATTTAAAACTTAATTTATTATATTAAAATAATTTATTTATTTAATAATAATAATAACTTCATGTCTATTTCTTTATTTGCATTTATCGTAATATTTATATTTTAGAAAAAAAGTTGAACTCAAAATTTAAAATAGATAACTCTAATAGAAATATAAAATGTTGTAAATTATCCAGTGAATCCACTACAAACGATTCCTGGCTCCGCCATTGTATGCAACAATAATTGGACATTCGTGTCTCTCTTGAACACAATTTATCTTTGAGAGTTTTCCAAAGCTTATAAGCATTACTGTAGGTCTTAAAAATTCTCATCAAGTTGTCCTTCATATATATCAATATGAAGATCTTAGTCTTCCAGCTTTTTTTTGCTCCATGACTACTGCATGAGCTATCTTCTGCTCCTCAAAGGCTCCATCTGCAAGTACTGGTGGGGCTGCATCTATGAAATTTTGGATAAGTCATATCGAATTCTACGACTCCAAGTGTTGTAATTGGCGCCGTTAAAACGACCCAACTTAGCTAATTTCGCGACCATGAATTTTGGCATTTTTCTAAAGAAATAAATTAAACTTTGAGTCAGAAAAATTAATAAAAAATTCTATGTGCTAAAAAAAATTGTCTAAAAAAGTTTAGCAGAAAAATATGCAAAAATTAATTTTCGTCATAAATTACTTTTAACAAAAATATTAAATTAATTTTGTCAACAATATAATTTTAACAGAAAATTGAAATTAATTTTCGTCCAAAATTAACTTTAACAAAAATAATTAATTTTCGTCAAAAATTAATTTTAACAAAAAATATAAAGTTAATTTTCGTTCAAAATTAATGGAATTAGCTTATGTTAAAAAATAATCTTAACAGAAAAAATGAAAATTGATTTTCGTCCAAAAAAATGTTTTTTTAACAGAATATTTAAAGTTGTTTCGTCCGTAAGTAAATTTAACAAAAAAGTATACCAAAAACTTATTTCATTCGAATTTAAACAATTTTGACAGATATTATATATTAAAAAATTGAATCCATGAACAAAATTATCAGAAATAGATTTAATCCGTGAACAAATTTAACAGAAATAGATTTAATTGAAAAAATATTATTAACAGAAATAATATCCAAAGATATTGTCAACAAAAGTAATAATATTTTAATTCGTAATGTACTATTAACATAAAATATAGTTGTCCGTGAATAATACAATGATACTATTTAACAAAAAAAATTGTACGTCGAAATTAAAGAAAATAATAATAATTATTATTCTATTTAACAGTAGAATATTAAACAATAATTCTAATCACAAGTATTAATCAATGATCAATTAGGAATTTAACAATAATAAACAGTAATTTTCACAATTAAATCCTAACTTATTACAAGTATTAATCAATGATTAATCAGGAAATTAACAATATTAATCAGTAATTTTCGCAATGAAATCTTAAATAATCACAAGTATTAATCAACGATTAATCAGGAAATTAACAATAATGATGAACAACAATTTTTACAATTTAAATCAGTTCTACAAATGATTTCAAAAAGTAAAAACAGATAAAAAATACTGGCGGGCCTAAAAATAGTTGTATGGGCTTTTGTTCATAAATGGGCTTACATGAATTGTAACAAAATAATACTTTTTATAAAGAAATGGACGAACAGGAGTATAAACAAATTATATGGGTCTGATCCTACGGTTCAGATGAGACAGGAGTTATAACGGCTCTGATCTTAAATTAATATTGATCTATGGTTTAGATTAAAAATACAACAGACAACGATGGACGGCTAGGATCATAAAAAATAAACATCAGATGTCAATCCTACTATTCAAGTTTAGATAAGATTATAATGGTCCAGATGTAATCTATCAAGTATCAAGGGCCAAGATTAGATCAAATAAATAAATCTAATGATTCTAGTTCTATAATGTTATAACGGTTAACGAATATGTGCGACTAAGATTAAATCATAAATAAGTTAAAAACACATATTAAAATAGATCTACGGCTGCCATATGGTAAGAGGGATGAATCCTACAACTCACAGAAGATCTAGCCATTAAAACATATAAAAATAAATCTAAGGACATGATTAAAATCTATTTGATCCTAAGGTAGAAATCAAATCATATCTATGTGATAAATCGACAAGTCAAAGTTTTTATCCGATGACTAATATTAAATGGTGAGATCTATGGTCAGGATCAAGTGGAGAAGAAAAAATGGACGGCCCAGATTATTAAATGGTGAGATCTATAGATTATTATCTATGTGATAGAAGATCTTGAGAGCTCGGCGTCAACACCAGTATGCAACGACGTCAATCGTATGAAGTCTGATTGCAGTGAAATGATCGGTTTGCCAAAAAGAAATGTTTTGGCAAAAACGTTCGCTCTGATACCACTAAAACAAAAAAAAGAGAAGAATGAGGAGAGTTCGCCTGCGCGATCAGGGTTTCCTCCACGTGTCTATCACTGTTATATAGGCCGCCTGTCCGCTGCACTCCGCTCCTTCGATACGGTCTTTTCGTCTGATGGATACGCGTCCTCAAGCCGTTGCGTCTCTTCCGCATTCGTTGCCAACAGAACGCTGCGTAACAGCTCCGCCTTCGCGTAAGAACCTCACGCATAATCCGCCAACAGACGTGTGACCGGCGGTGGTCACTAAAATAGTTGACACGCCATGAACATAAATTTACTGAACAAAAAACTATATGATGTGTCATACTGCCATGAACATAAATATACTGTACGTGACATGTAATAATTTACCAATTCTTGTTGTTGCTGGATGATGTACTAGAACTATTTTGGAGTTTGCGACTTCACGTAGCGGATGAGCACTTTTGGACTAAAAAAAAACTAGCAACTTTTTTTATGGAGCTTGAAGCGGATATTTGTTTTACGACGTAAACTTAATTAGGAAATAAGTTTTAAATTATGTTCACTACTTTGTATATTTATCCTTCAAAAAAAGAACTACCAATTGAATGAATATATTCAAACATGTTCTAAATATCTAGAAAGAGTAACATGATATAAAGCGTTCGTTTTAGTCATTCGGGTAATCGATGATCAATACATCGTAATCAAATTCATCATTTAACTCATGAAACAAATTAATGTATAATAATAAGTAATAGGACAGCCTTAATTGATAAATAAGAAATGAAAAATAAAACCAAGCATCCTATTATAATAGGCCAAAGTAACTCATTATATCAGTAATTATCCAACACGACCGGATTAGATTATTTATTGAAATAAAAAAGAACAATAGTTATAACATTTTACTGATATATAATTGTAATTATTAGCAATTTGAATATTGTAAGATAATGTGGCCAACATGTGGTATCAAATGCTTCCCAATCTTTTGATGCGAAAATATGCTCCATTTGAAAGTAGTAGCATTAGATTATTCTATTCCACACACAAACACAAACCAAAGTAGTAATAGATAGCAAAAGAGTTGTACTATTGCAACTCTCTTCAACATGTGCCCTTGACTTCTTTTCCCTTCTCTTGTTGTTCATGTGCCATATAGCGAGTGGGAACTCCCCAACTCGGCCACAAGTTGGGATTTTGTTTTGGCACATTACGAGCTCGTTAGAAATGTGCCATTTGAATTTTTCTTCTCGACCACAACACCACAATTAAATTAAACAAAAAAAGAGGATTAATTTAATTGGAAGACAATGCACATCACAAAGTCTTTGCTGTCCAAATGTTGTCTAATGAACTGTCTGATTTGAATATCAAAACGAGTATATGTTGCTTTTTATTTTCTTGAACTAAAACATTTTATTTGGAATCTTGTAAATTGGGTGGATGCCATTCAATTGCGAAGTTTCCCTTCCAATGTCAGTATAGTTGTGATTTTTTTTTCTTTTCAGCTTAAGTTAAAGATATATAGGAGCATATTTTATGATAATTAAAACAAGAGATGGAGTGATAGTTTCACTTTGACCTTCATGTACTATATGTGATTGCCATTTAACTTAAAAGATGAGTTAGTGCATGAATGTTTGACTAACACACATGTGGTCCAAAATAGTGCACAAAGAGAGATCACAACATGCAGGTGTGATCACTGGGAAGCATATGGAAATGCCATTAATACCATAATTGAATGATGTTGATATGCAGTGCAGCAAAGAGCCATTGAGCAACGACAACAAATACGCGATCGACGGACGGATTGGCAAGGAGCGGAGGACGAACATAAGTGCTATTTAATCGGCCTATAAGTTTAGCTATTGATCGAATGAATAAATCATTAATCAAGAATCCTTCTCTTCTCTCACTTTTTTCAATTAACAAATGATTATTTACTTAATTTGTTATAATTATCAAATTAATCTAATACTTATAGTCATAAACAAAATTTGCATTATACTTTATTATAGATTGAAGATCAATCTGATATGCACCATGTATTTTATTTCTCTTGACAAAAGAGAGTGAAGTTTAGCCCCTACACTGAAGGTGTTATATTAGTTTAATAGGATTAATTTGATCGGGCTATTTTTAATCTCCTTGATTTCCGTTTTTTTTCCCTTAAATTGTCAATAGTTCGACCAAGTGTGTATTCCTCCATAAAAGGCAAGTGCTAGTAGAGGTGGTTTTCAGGACCAATTGCCGCATACGGGCAAAAACAAATTGAGATAATTGTCCCCGAAATCTTATTCAAAAGTTGTAGCCGAAAAAAAATTATCTTATTTAAAACGCACGAGAACAAAGAAAGAAATCAAAGAAAGTGAGAGAAAAGGATGTAAAGGCTCTGCATCGAAAAACCAACTCTTTCTTCCAATCACATGTATATGATCAATTTGACAGCTCAACTATTACTTTTATAATACTACTTTTCCTCCAAGTCAATTATCATTAATAATTAAATTTAAAAATGGTCACAACTGACATCGACAACAATAATATGTATTTTTTTATTTTTTTCCCTTTTACTAAAAATGCATATATTCTCTTTCGTACTACTTTTCTTGCTTTTTATCTTGTTTCCTTTTCTTTTAATAAAGGTTTCTCTTAGAATGAACATGCGAGTCCGTACACCTTAGTAAAGTATGAGTAGTAATAATATACTCGTGTAGGCTGAAAAAAATAATTTTACTGTTTTCCCATCAATTATGAGCTTCAAACACTTGAGTCCAAATCCCAAAATAAATTAGACGAATAACAATTTTATCATTTTCATAAAGCATAAACGTAAAACGTAACTTTTAATTGCATGATAGCAATTTTGAAAGTTTTTCTTAAATTATATAGAGTTTATATGGTGTAAATACAGAGGCGGAGGCGCGTGCCTATAGGTGCAAGTGCACCCATAAAAAAATAAAATTAATAGAGTAGATAATAATTATGACTGGCTCTTTAGTTACACGTCTAACCGTGTAAGGTTAAATCCAACTCCTAATGTTATTTTTAAAGTTTTATCTGGTAATTTATTCACCCACGTTTCAACTCCATTCAAGAGTCCTACTCCACCCGAAAATATCTCACCATAATTCTCTATTTAAACTTTTGAACCATCATAGACTTTTTTTTTCTTTTAAGCTATTCAATCTTTCATCCAACCTTTTTATCTTTTTTTTTCTCTCAAATTATTCAAGATCTTTCCCAAACAGGTATATTTTATGTTATTTTTTTCTCATGTAATAACAAAACAATTTATATCCAAATTATTTTGCATCTTTTCACGAATAATAAAATTTCTTTTCTTATTTTTCTTTTATAATTTCATGTAAATTATTAATAATTTACATATGTTTTTTTCTTTTAAAAATATATATTATATATCCAAAACTCGATATTTTTGGTACAATTTTTTGATATTATTATTTTTCATCAAATTGTATGTCATGAACAATATATTTTCTTAATATAGATTTATTTGTTTAATTTTATTTTTATTCTATTTTTAGTGGATATATTTTATTAATATACATTGAAAATGAGTTACAACTTTTTTTCACAATTTGTTATGGCATAAAGAAATATTTAAAGTGAAGATCATCTCCATCAGAAAATTTATTTTATGACGAAGGAAGTGAAATAAAATCATATTATGAAAATACTTTGAATGATAAGTCATAATATTCAAAACAAACTCAAATTTCTTTAAGTACTCTTTCAACATATCCCGGAGAAAGAAGAAAAAAAATTAACTTATCTTCTGAATAATCAAGATGAAATTAGGAGATCTTATTTATTAAGAGAATCATTCTAATCTAAAAATCATACTTTTTCACAAATAGAAATTGATGGTAAATTACACAGATTTAATCCTAACTAGTCCAACCAATAATCAATGTTACAAAAGATGCAATATTTTGCTTATGATTTTATCTTTTTAAAATTGATATTGGAAGTCAATGTAACAACCTAAAAAAAATAAAAAAATAAATGTGGGAGCGGTTACAGCCGTAATCTTCTCCCACATCCCCTCCTACGTTTCCCCCTTTCTCTCCAATCCCTCACGTCTCTCTCTCCCTCTCTCTATCTCCTCTCTCTCTCCCCATTACATTTCTCTCTCTCCACATCAAAATAGAGCCGGCCGAGAAAGAAAAAAAAATGGAAGAGCTTCTTTGAGGCGTCGTCATGCCGCCATCCGCCCACCGAACTTCGACAGACTATATACCATTCCGAAGGTCTTGATGAGATGAAATCATCAATAATAATTTGAGAGTTTTTCGTGCAACATATGAGAAGAACCCCTTTCGATTCCTCAAAAAGATAGGTAATTCGAACTCCTAATAATAGAAATCATGATTTAAAATATGATTTTGTATATATTTGATCATCTTTAGTTAGA
>LTAE01002117.1:0-46920 GCA_001647135.1 Pontederia paniculata | reverse complement strand
TGTTTATGCTCTGCTGCTCCTCATCACATGTTCTCTCCCTCTGATGCTGGTCGACCGCTTCATATGTTTAGGACACCCACTGCACACATGTAGTTCTTCTGACATAAATTACGTGTGCACTGGTCGTCCTTTCTTTCAGCTCAGGTCGACCGCTACTCTAAACTTGAATGTATCCTGTTACAGAAATCAGCTCAACAAGTTCATCAGTACAGACTGAATTCACTTACAAATTTGTGATCATTCAAAACATTCTCGGGATTCTATATTCAACACATATCAACAATATCAATTAAGATGTTAAATCATGTTTACAAACACACACACAATCAAAGTGATATTATGTAGTCATTTTTTTTGCGAAATAAATTGTTTTTTATAACTATAACTATAAGACTAATTATCGAAAGAAAGTGGCACTTGTGAAGACATAAAATCCCTTGTGACAATATAAATTGTTAAATTTTTTGAACACACCTTAGTCTTTTCATATCACATATAAGATAACTAACTTTTGAGAATTGCATTATCATATTATGACCATTAGTTTAAATCAATTATCATAAATGCTAAAGAAGTACTAAATGTGATATACAAATCTTGCTTTCATACATTATTCACCATTTAGTGTAAGACATTTTAATTAACTCTAGATTTTTTTATGATCAACATAAAGAAATGATTTTATGTGCACATTGATATGAACACTTATTAAGAAGATTTCATAATAGTATGAGTCATTGTTGTCATGTTGGATTAATTTAACTAGTTTATTTACTTAGGTAATACATGTAAGATGTGCTTTATTTCAACTTCATAATTAATTTATGAGTTTATATTCTCTTTTTACAAAAGATGCTCATAGGGCTAGTAAATGAAAGATAAATTGAAAAGAAATAAGATAATACATAGTCTCGTTGGTGATAATTGAACTTGAAACCACTCGGTGAGTTGTATTTTTCTTTCTGGATATAACATGGGGCAAAAGCCCAATCTAGTGGCTAATCAACTTTTATTCTCAATGGTGGTGTGTCGGGTGTTTGCTTCCTCTTCAACTCTTCTTGAGAGCTATGACGGACGTGATGAAAGTCTAGACATTCCTAATTGATTAAGTAAGCTCTTTTTGCAAGCTAGTTTGCACGAAAAAAGTTGCTCTAGTGTTGATCAACGACGGAGCCAGAAATTATCTTGAGTTGGTGTACGTTATAGTATGTATTGGTGCACATTAACTATGTGTTAATGAAAATGAATTTTATGAGAGGTCATGTGAAACTAATTTTACATATCATTTTTTCCCTTCTTTGACATCTTTCGATAATTATAAGATTACTAATGATGCATGAGAATCAAGTGTTATCATGGACAAGAACTTTCAACCACTTATCACAATTAAAATAATATAATTTTTAATCATATAACATTGAAGAACATCAAGATTGAATAATGTCTCATAGTTTGATTACACTATTTTTGTGCAATATAATATTATATATTAATATAAGATCTTATGTGTAATCAATAAAATCATTGCTTGGTAATATAGTTATACTAACTATTAGAGGAAGTTTAAGAAATACTCCATAAACTTATCATACATAAGTACTATAAGGCATGCTATTCACTTGTAACTAACGAGTATGCTTGATTTCAAAACTCGCATATCACCTACAAAATTTTTGAGACAAGATTTGGTGACATGGTCTATGATCAAGTCATAACTAAGAAAGAATATTAAAGGACCAATAGTTAGTTTTTTCAAATTTCTAATTTTCCTGGATATATGAAATTATAATGGATATGTTCAACCACCATTTGGTGAATGAATGCACATGAATACTTTTAATTAATTAGTGAATTAATTAAATATTAATGTTTATTCTTACCTTATCTAGCTAGACACAAATATATCCACCTTAATTGAAAATTTAATTAGTACATTAATTAAATATTTAATGTTTAATTTTACCTTATCTAGCTATACACAAATACATCCATCTTATCATGGTTATAAATATCAAGGATAGCAAATGAAAATCCTAATAAGAAATAACTAGTCATCTAAGATTGCAACGTTGCGGCGCCGCCAAGAGAGAAACATCATTTGGTAATATCTTTTATGTTTTTGTTTTCGCAATATGGAACCTTTGATTTTCCTTAATAATTTGTGACTTAACTGATTGATACTATATTTGAAATGAAACTGACTTTCAGTTCATACTAGAAAGAAGGAGAAATAAATGATGATAAAAATCAACATCAATATAGATGTATGAATATGTGTGAAGATTGAGTCTATTTGTCGTATCGATTAAAAAAAAAGGTTTTTTTGCACCAAAATTGATTTAAGGAGCAATAAAAGAAGAAATACAAATAAAAAAAATCAAAATTAAGGAACGAATATGAGAAAAAAAGGGGATATATTTATGAACAAAAGTGGGAGGATGAAAGAGGGCGCGCTTACATTATTTCCTATAAATGAATATTTTTATTAATATTATGTCTTTTTTGACCTTAATCCAAGATTAGATGTTCTTATTTTATCAAGATAAGTTGTTACAAAAAAAAATCTATTCACTTTAAATTATTTGATATAGCTATGTGCCTTATATATGTTCATTTGATCTAATATATTTCATTTTCATATTTTGTTGAGAGTATTTCTTTTTATTACACATGTGAGCGATTATATATAATGGAGCAAAATAATTTTTGCATATGTTAATCAATTACAATATGATGAAATGGAAAAAAAAATAGAGTTGTTATCATCATATTCATGAAGTTCTTGCAAACTATTAAAGGTCATCATTATTTGTCATAAAGATCAAAACAAGTTCTAAATCATTAGTACCAAGATGTCATTGTTACATCATATGTAAATCTAATCTTCGTCACACATGTGTATCTTTATTTTAAATGTGCATGTAAATCAAATTAAATACAAAAGCATCCTCTATATTTCTTGTTTTTTTTTTCAAATTAGACTTAAGATTCTATAGTTTCTTCCAAAATGATTACATATTTGTATCAACTCTTCATATCATCATATGTCACGAATTATATTCTTTATATCAATTCTTACCCTTTGATGTTCATTAAGTCATTCGGAGGTACCAAACATGCATAAAAAAATTCTTTGTATGTGTTATGAATAGTTAAATCAAGATTACAAATTCTCAAATATGACTTCTAGCATAGGTATAAAATTTTGTTCTCCAACAAGTGGTTAGATATTTAATTTTGCAGCCTTTATATTACCTATCCTTTGGCTTCACTTCTTTTATTATTAGAGACCAATGTATATCTTAAATCTAGTGATCAAATAACAAACTTATCTTCTGGGTACCACTAAATCTATTTAATGTTTCTATAATTCTTTTGCAGCAGCATCACCAACATGAGCTCATCTTTGACGCAAGACAATGCCAATGCCACAACCGTGACCGCAGAGGGCGTCAACTTGGATCAGCCAGGACAGTTGCCAGCAGCCGTGCGGCGGAGGAGGACGAGATGCTGCCTTTGTGGTTGTTGGTGTCATTGTTGTTGTTGCCATTGTTGTTGTAAATGTTGTCCGAAGCATCGTTGCTGCCGTGGGCGGCAGGCAAACAACAACAATGGGCGTTTCAACAATATGCAGCAGGGTCAAGATGACCATAGCAAGTAAGAATAGATATCTATCTGTGTACTTGATACACCATGCAATCAATTGGAAAGTAAAAAAAAAATATGAAAATTTTCTAGTAGCACTTGAAATATTAAGCTTATAACAAAAGTATTTTAAGCATTACATATGTGTTTATTCTGCTTTCTATTTTTATTTTATTTTCTTAATGAAAATGAACATTTTCTCTACTCTTTCCTATTTCTTTTTTTTTCTTTTTGTCTTATTTTATTATTTTTGTCTTCTATTTTCTTTTTCATTTCTCCCTCCCATTTGCTCAGTCTTTTTGGTTTCTTTATTGTCTGTTGTTCTATTTCATTTGTTTCTCTCTTCTTTTATATTTTCCTATCCATCTATATTTTGTATTTTTATCTCTTTCATCTTAATTTTCTCTCTTCTCTTTGTATCATTTTCTTCTCTCTATTTTTTCTTTTTGGGAAATATTTTACTATTATTCTTTTTTTTTATGCTCTGTCATACATTTTTCCTTTCTTTTATAACATTTCTTTCTCTCCTCTTATCTCATGATTCCTGTGTCATTTTCTTTCTTACACTATCCTTTGACCCCATTAGTTTCTTTCTCTCTCCTATTTTATTTCTACTTTCCCTCTCCTCCATGTTCTCTTGTATCTCTTTCTTTATTTCTCCTTTTGTCTTTCTTGCTCTCTGTTTTTATCCATATCATTCTTTCTATCTTATCTCCTTTTTTTCAATTTCTTTGTTTTAATTTTCTCCCTTTCATTTTCTGTGACTTTCCTCCTGTTTCTCCTACCTCTCATATGTATACTTTCTTTCATTCATCTCCTTCTTCTTCTCCTCAGTCTATTCTTCCCCTCTTTTTTTATCCAACTTTCTCTCTTATAACTTTTTATCTCTCTCTATCTTCTTTGTTCTCTCTTTTCAATTCATATGCACACACATTTATATAAAACATCTTTTAAAAACAAAAAAATATTAAAATTTAAGAAAAGATATTTTCTTCGTCTCAAACAGTGATAATCTAAAAGTGAAATAATTTGATGGAAATAAAAAAAAATAAATATTTTTTTAACAAACAATACCTCAGTAGTATATGAATCAGATTAATTTTTTTTCCAAACTGTTTTATTTCCATTTTGTAATTCTTTTGTTATTATTATAATATAAATAAATAGCTCACATGAAAAAAATTATAAATCTTCAATTTTTTTTATATTTATATTCTTTCATTTTAGCTTGTTATTTTCTTTCCTCTAAAACTTGAACTTTATAAGACATTTTTTTTTCTTTCTGATATCTGTTTGAATATGAAGTTATGAACTCACATTTACAGCATGGAGAGCTCCTGCGACAACAATGACACGGTGACGACGTGTTCAGGAGAAGCACACATGGCCACTTCCCCTGGCAGCGAAGAGTGCAGCAGCGGGCCGGTGCATTGTGATCAGGGCCATGTCGACGTCGTCCCTCCCCCTGAAGGCACTAATCAGCAGCGTGATGGTTCTTCTGAGATTCCAAACCTCAACCTGCTGCCAACTGAACAGCAACAAGATGTGCCTCCGGTGCTGGTGAACGACGTCGATGAGTACGACGCCGCAGGGACGCCTCCGCCGACCCAACAGCAGGTCAACAACTCCGCCCCGGCCATGCTGATGCAGGAAGGTAACGTCCTCGGTCCCAACATCTTGGCCGGCAATGCGATGGATCCCGGAGCTCTGCTGCAGTTTGCTTCGTCCGTTGGCGAAGCGACCAGTCAGCTACCCGGACTTGTGCAGCAATATGGTAGTAACATTAGCAGTGGCCAACTTCTTCCATGGCTGTCGTCCCTTCTTCCATGGCTGCCGTCTCCGGCGCTCGACGTCCCCCTGATCGCGCCGGGCTCGGAGTACTGGCCCTGGCAAGGTCGTGGAGGAGCTCAGGAATGGAGTGTTCCTCCTCGTCCTCTTGGCGCTCCTTCTTCCTTCTCATTTGAACTCAACCTCGAGCTGAATCTCGGCGGTCCGATAGGCTCCTCGTCGTCATCGAAGAGGCAGCGGACGAGCGGTAGCGGCCGTGTACTTGATGGGGATCCACCTCCTCCGGCTCCCGGAGCAGAGGAGGAGGAGGAGGGGGAGGAGGATGACACCGCTGGTTCTTCAAGTTAGGACTTGAAATGGTACTGCGATTCGCCATGAACTGCTTGCTGCTGGAGTACTTTCCGAGTGATGGAAATAATTTTAGTTGGAGAAGAGAACAAATTTGGCTGTGTTTTGCTGCTTCCTCTGAGTTTGGATATACATATGGACCAAAGTGATCGAAATCTCCGGATGTTACCTCTTTTTTGCAGTTTTATGCTCTTTTATCGAATTCGTTTGGTTTAGACATGAAATTCGTATGGATTTGGTTATCTTTTTAAATTAAGAAGAGATTTTAAATAATTATTGTTACTTTACTTTTTTTTATTAATTTTTATGTTTATGACAATATTATGCATAAACATAATATATAGATGGAGAAGAGGATGTGTTACAACTAAAGCTGAGTTCATTTCTCAAGAGCTTGGAGGTAAAAGAAGACGGACCTCCACTACTCCCCCTCCCCAAATCCTCTCCCCCTTCAAGCTCCTCTCACCCAAATGCTCCCTCTTTGTCATCAAATCCTCCACCCCCTCCCCCACCTCCATTCTCTTACCCATCCAAGTTGGTCCCACATTGTGGGTAATCGATGATTCACAACATCTGCAAGGCCATCAACGCCTCCTCAGCTATCGAAGAAAACACTCCAAGCTATTCAAGAGTTTGTCACCGATGAAGTTATTATCCAAGAGGAAGAGATCACTCAAAGGAGGGAAGATCTGCAAAAAATGTCTCATGGGTCACTTCATGAGGAACCAGATTTCCCTTCAATTGTGGGTGGACCTTCTTTCACTCTCGAATCTCTCTTCAACACTCAAGATTGTTGAGTTGGGTAACTTTTACTTACCGTTTATGTTTGAGAACATCTCTACTAGATTGAATGTTCTTACCAAAGGTTCCTAGCAAATCAATGGTAACATGTTAAACCCTAACTGTCCATCTAAGGGTTACCCAAACCTTAATCGACAATCCGAGGGCCCAAACAATATGTGCCCACCAACGGATAACTCTTTTGGAAGTCACGTGCCAACCACTACCTCTCATGTGACACTAGTGCGTGACACAATCCAGACTCATGTAATCTCCTCTGATGGTGAACCAATGGAGCATTCCAAGGGCTCTCCAAGGCAACATTTGCCTTCTTCTCAGTTGGATATTATCAACTTCCCCCTCTCCCCAAAACCTCAAGCCAGTAGATCCGAAAGTGCTTAAAAACATATTGCTCCTCTCAACCCAGATGTCGTCCCCTCGGAGCATAATTATATTTGGATCTTATTCTCCAACGTTCTCAAGCGTCGTCACATAATGCTCGTCTCTTTGACTCTAAGTCTAGAGAGGAGGAAATAGATGTTGATCTATAGTTTCAGATAGTACTCATGATAGGCAGCAATCACAAAGAGCTAAGGAGCACTTCTCCCCACCTCCCGAGATGCTCAAACATAAAAAATAATACAAGACAACAAAAAAGAGAAGAGGCAAGCATTCTAATGATACTACTCTTTCTAACGTAGAACTTCTCACAATGCGGGTACCGAAAGTTGCACCAAATGTTGATCGCCTCACCCCCAATTTGTTTCACCGTGAAAGCTACTGCATGGAACTACAAAGTGACCATCAGAAGCAGGATCCGGGACTGATTATCCAACCTAATCCTACAACATCAACATGATATGATCATATTACTAGAGACTCATATCATTAGTAGTAAATCCAATCAAGCCATTCATCGTTTGGGGCGCAATTGGAAGGTATTTATCAAGAAGGCTCTGGAGCTGCTGGAGGAATTATTATTGCATGGCAACCGACGATTGCCCAAGTTACTCAAATCCTTAATAGATCTCAATCTCTACATGCGGTGGTAACTTTAGGCCACTTCTCCTTCTTTTTATCTACTATATATGCTAGTACATTACCTTTTCAATGTTATGCTCTTTGGAAATCACTTTCTTCTTACAATTTACATGATATTTCTTGGAATATGATTAGAGATATAAATTGTACTCTTCTCCCTAAAGATAACAAGGGAGGAGCAACCTTTAACTTAACTAAATATATTAGAATATTTAAGGATTTTATTCATGATAAATGTTGTATAGACATTCCTCTTTTGGGTTCACAGTATCCATGGTGTAATAATAGGTCAAACCTTGCCAAAATTCTCTATCATCTTGATATGGCTCTTGTCAACCAACATCAGATTACCAAATTCCCAAATCTCACCCTTAATACCCTTGTTAGGGATGTCTCGAATCATGCACCCATCTTATCCAACACAAACTACACTAGACCTAAACTCAGACCTTTGAAATATGAATGTTTCTGGTTTGAATATTTTGAGCCAAGGAATATTGTCCAATATGTTTGGCATAATAGAACTTCTAACGATACAGCTCAACAGTCCCTTAAACAAACTAAAAGCAAAAAAGATTAAATGGATTAAAGAATGATTTAAGAAAAACTTGAAAATATGTCTTCAACAGCTAGGCAAGAGATTCAGCTATTAAAGGTCAAAGATGAGCTTCATTATTTATCTGAATATGAAGTCAAACACCTTACATCACTTTATAACGTACTTGCTACTTACTTGAGGGCAAATAAGTTTAAAGTGGTGGAGCAAATCTAGGATCAATTAGTTAAAAGATGGGGACAAAAATACAAAGTTATATTATCTAAGCACAATGACGAGGGATAGAAGAAATATAATAGTACAAATTGAGGATGGCATAGGAAATGTTGTTTCTCGAGATACAAATATAAAAGAGGTCTTTGTTAAACATTATGAAACCTTATGGAAATTTGGACCCTACACAAACATATCAACATCTCTTTGGCCTCCCTTTCCAAACCTTAATCCATCTTGGATAAACCATCTCATCTCCTAAGTCACTATTTAGGAAATCAAAGATTGTTTTTAGTGTATGCCTCAAGGTAAAGTTCCAAGATCTGATGACTTTAATGCTGAGTTCTATAGAAACTATTGGGACATCATTGGCAAGGATATCTCTAGAGCAATCCTCCTTTTTTTCATAAAGGTATTCTTCCTCAGGGCTATAACAACACTTCACTAACTTTTATACCTAAGAAATCTAATCCTAAGGAAACGATAGAAAAAAAGAAATCTAATCCTACTGAGGTTAGTGATTATAGGCACATTGCTCTTTGTAATTCCATTTACAAGATTATAGTCAAACTTTTAACAAATAGACTGAAACATGCACTCTTTAGTTAATTGATTTATCTCAAGCATCTTTCATAGAAAACAGATCAATTCATGATAACATACACACGACACAAGAAATTGCCCACTTTATGACCAAATGAAGGACACAAATTATGTTATTAAAGGTTGATATGGAAAAAGTTTTCGACAAAGTTTCTTGGGACTCCATTATCCAAGTACTAAACATTATGAACTTTCCTCCCAAATTCATTAACTGAATAAAAATCCGTGTTTAGTCCCGCTCTTTGACTTGTACTACAAATGACTCATTCTCCTTAAGCTTTAGAAATTACAAGGGTATTAGATAAAGTGATCCTTTCTCCCTTTACCTTTTTACCCTTGTATCACAAATTTTCTCTTCCCTATTAAACCAAGAAGTCTTGACAGGAAAAAATAAACCTTTCATCATTAACAACTTTAGCATTAGTCGTTTATTATATGTTGATGATCTCACCATAAATGTAGTGGCAACTATACAAAATTGTAAGAGACTAGAATAACTTTTTTAAAACTTATGAACTTTTGACTAATAAAAAAATCAATCCAAATACATATGCTATCTATTTTCCACCCAAATTCAATTGAAGAAGAAAAGCTATTATAAAGGATATTCTCCACATTGATGCTAGCACCTTCCCCTTTATGTATCTTAGAGCTCCTATCTCATATAAAATTGTCACTCAAAAAAATTTGTCCCATATCACTGACAAAATGTAGTCTAGGCTAGCTGGGTGAAAAATAAAAAAAAAACACTAACTCAAGCTGGAAGTGTCACTATTATTAAAGCTTCTTTGAATATAATCCCTTGCTACAATATATATATATATATATATATATATATTTATATATGTATGTATATATATAGGTTTAGTGGAGGTGAAATCTTCCTCTATGTATTTCGTCGTAGAACACTCATATAATCAATCGTCGATTTTTAAATCTATGGTTTAGATTAAAAAAGAAGAAAGAGTTACATCCCTGATCAAGGTGTGATATTGTCCGCTCTGGACCTCAGCCCGCACGATTTTACCAAAACGTGTCACACCTAGTAAAAGCCATGTCCCCATATATACGCAACATCTCTCCCGTGACTTGTGCATGTGGGAGGCATGCCTCTTGCATACTTTCTCCCTTAAGAGACTCAACGTCCTTGTTGAGTGATCTCCCACCATGACACAGAGGCCCACGCGGAGTGGCTCTAATACCATATGATACCCTTGGTCAAGGATGTTACATATGGTATCAGAGCCACTCCGCGTGAGCCTCTGAGTCATGGTGGGAGATCACTCAACGAGGACGTTGAGTCCCTTAAGGGAGATTTGCAAAAGGCGTGCCTTAGATTAGTCCCACATGCACAAGTCACGGGAGAGATGCTTGGTATATATGGGGACATGACCTTCGCTAGGTGTGACGCATTTTGGTAAAATCGTGCGGGCTGAGGCACAGAGCGGACAATATCACGCCTTGGCCAATGATGTTACAATATGTAGAATTTATTGAGTCTCTTGAAAAGACTCCGAGAAGTTTTCTATGGTCATCTACAATAGGTAAATCTTGGGCCCATCTTATTAACTAGTACGCTATTTAGATGACTAAACAAGAAGGTGGCTTAGGGATTAAGAGGTTAAACGACATACATATTGCTTTACTTGAAAAATGGATTTAGTCACTCATAAACATGGCATCCCTCATCCTTGAATTTCATAATTATGAACTAAACAACTATGATTGGAGTTGAAAACTTATATTGCAGGTAATGAACACCATCAACTGGGACTAAGGAAACTGATTGGTAATGATATTTGCACCCATGTCACTCAAGATCCGTGGATATTTAATGTGCTTTAAACTTTATGCCAACTTTTATTAATGTTCATTCTCCTATTTGCTCCCTTTTTGTTGCTGATTTGATGTTGGGTACCACATGGAATGGATCTCCATGGTTGGATTGCTTTGCTCCTTGTTTAGCTACTAAACTATCTTCTATTTCTCCGCTTGTGGTCTCCGATGATGATATTTGGATTTTGACCTTGATAATTTTGGCTCTCCTTATATGATTTCATTTGTAGGTCGCATGATGCCCCCACAGTTTGCTAGATGGCCAGGATGGAAAAACATATGGAAGATCTCTAAACCCACCCCCACCCCCCAAGATCCAAACGTTTCTTTGGAAGCTCACACATACTAGACTCCCCAATAAAGATATGCTCAATAGATTTGACCACTTAGTCAGTCCCATTGTACTCTATATGGGTCAGTTGATGAAACTAATTTGCATATATTCTTTGATTGTTCTTTTGGCTCTCATATTTGAAATATCTTTCAAATTAAAACTTGTTTATTTTTAACTTATCGTCATTCTTGGACCGAAGTAATTCGATTCTTGAAGGAAGTTATTTGGATAAAATTTATCTACCAAATTCCTTACTATTTTCGCCTTCTATTATGGGGTATTTGGGAAATAAGAAACAATGCTTATTTTAGTTCCATCCAAGCAACTGCGAATATGGTTAGCGTCAGGCTCTTGCTAACTATGATGCAAATATCACTATCCACAATCTTGATGGGCATTCCCACATGAGCCCTACTTGGGTATGTTGGGAGCCATCACCTCAATTCTGGTTCAAAGTGAACACATATAGGTCATTTACATGACCAAATGAGGTGAGGGAGGAGGCTTTGTCATTAGAGCTGCTAACAAATCTTTTGCATGTGCAGAGTCCTCATGCATCATTTCTCAACGGCGTTGGAAGATGAAACATGGAGTATGTGATATGGATTGTAGAAGTGTAAGCAAAAAGGAATTCGAAAGCTGATAGCTGAATTTGACTCAATCGTGTACACTCAATGAAAAAGGAGATAAAATGCCCATGAAGATTTAGGCCTTGTTTGGCACACCTCTAAAATAGCGTCTACAGTAGGGTATAGCGTGTTGACCAAGTCAATACGCTATTTAAGGTGTTTGACAAGTACAATTAGTAATAGCGACAACTGACAAGCGATTGGAACTCAACGTTTTGAGACGCTTGACAGACCAACACTTAGGGTAGCGACAATCTTATGAAAATTTGTTTTCAGATATACCCTCAAAATATTTCAATATTAGTTAATATTTGTATGATACATTTATTATTTTATATTACATGATCACTTTATTATTTATTATTATTTTATTAACTTATAAATTATTTGGTCAGTTATTTATTTTATTATTATTTATTAATATTAAAATAACAATGTGTTATTAAATTTATGACACATATATTAATGTAATTTATTAAATAATTGTTTGTACCTTTTTTAGTCATTTTACATTTATTGATTTGTTCAAACGCTGTATTTGCCAAATATTTTTACTAAATTTAATAATTAACTCGCTACCGCTAATCTATATATATATATATATATATATATATATGAACTGCTCATGTTTCCTTTATATCCATTCTATTTTCAACTTTAATATTATCCATTACAAACACTTTCACCTCCACCGCCATTATTTTTTACAAAAAAATACCTTTTTACCCTTCCTAATTTTTTTTGAGAAGAAACAAAAGACTCAAATGGGACTAGGAGGAAAAAAAAGGTTTTGGTGTTGATGGTCCATATGAAAAAAAGTAAAAATTCAAATATATTTAGTAATTATTTCATAATGTAAGGACAAAGATAAGAAAATAGAAGAAAATAATTTGGAAAAATAACTGAGCCGACTTCCACATGCATTCATCGACAATAAAAAAACATTTTGATTGTTTTTTCTAAGTTGGTTTTATATATATATATACACGTGTGTGTGAGAAAGTTAATTGATGCGGACAAGAAATCGACATAAAAAGAAAAAAAATTGTGAGCGAAGAACATTACGACATGAATAGGAATATAATCTAAATTGTGGTTACGTCGTTTTCCTCGTCAACCAAATGATGTCTCAGCACGTGCCAACTCATCACTGTGGCAAACTAAGGCATCATTAATTTATCGCCCACAATAATTAAGAAATGATTACTCATGAAGAATCTACATAAATAAAGAATAAAAGGCATGGATTATTAGACAAAATTATATAATTGTTGTTTGCAAAATTTTTTAAATTATGGTATGCTTAGTATCCTATGATATTTCTGTTTTTTTTTTAATTTATGGCATTCCTAGTATCCTATGATATTTCTATTTTTTAAAGTCAAATGGTGAAAAAATGTGTCTCCAAATCATGAACGATCCCATTATTCTGGCATGAATAAGTATTTTTTTTATTTTTCAAGAAAGTTATTTTCAATGAACCAGATTGAACCGGACGGAACCAACGGCTTGAGAATATTTTAGATAATTAATTATTATACTTTAAATAACTCCAAGTTTAATCTTTTTTACACTCTTCACTTCACCTCAAATTGAATTAGTCAAGTGAACATTTTGAATACCAAATATCGCGAAAAAACTAGAAATCAAATTATTGGCGCTATTAGCTCAAAAGACAAACACTCATATATCATTCTAAATAATTATGTTAAAATAATTTTCATGCATAATTTCATTCATGGGCTACGTGACGAATTTCATGGTGTTGCATGATAATTGAATCAAATTTGATAATTTGCAATTATGAAGTACACAATTACAATAATGAAATATACTACACAATTATAAATAAAACCCCAGTTTTTAGTCTAATATAAAAATATAAATTAAAAATGATAGTTCTTGAAAATAAAAAAAATTAAATATATTTTACTGATGTTTTAATTATAACATAGTTCTAAAAAACAGAAAAATAGTTTTACCCACTTTTGCACCCGCGCTTGCTTGAACGCAAACGTCACCGGCCCCACAGGGTTTCGCCTGATGTGTGACTGGGGTGAATGAGCGTGTATGTGGTGTCGGTTTCGTGTAATAATAATAATAATAATAGCATGTTAAAAAAGGCCCGACGCGCTGCTCGCATATAAAAATCTTCGCGTCTCCTCGTGACCTTTCTCCATCTTTCCTCGCCGTGAACGCCTACTGAATCCAAACTCGCGACTGCCGCCGGCCGCCACTCGTCGCCGGAGAAGGATCCGACCACGTCCTTCGCTTCCTGCTCCAAGGTTCGGATCCATCCAACGCTTCCTCCGTCGCAGTTTTTTCTTTTGTTGCTGCAGATGCTTTTTTACCCATCACTTGTGTTCTTTGCCTCTTTTGTTTTATGATCGCTCTGCATTATAATATTTGCTAAGGATCTTTGTCCTCCATGGTTCGCTATCTGCGTAGTTCGTGAATCATACGTCTTTCCACATTTTGCGGTCTCTGTTACTGTTAAATGTCCGAAGTGGCCGAATACTTTGTTTATTAGGAGTTGGATTTTGCCGTGCGGTTGCCTTCGCAAGTTGTGACAGTTTCTGGCTTGATGGCATAACTGCTCAATTTAATGCAGAGAGAGTGAGAATGTATAGTCTTGAATCTTGATCAAATATGAAGATAAATATAACTTTCTTTAGATTCTTGTAGGATATCTTACTTTCTGGTATGGTGAGGAACGGTAGTACCTTCCTTGTAATCTGCATCACCATAATTCATTGGGCAAAAGCTTTGTGCTGCAAGAGTGTTGGTTGAAAATTGGAAAAGTTCCACTGAGAAAAATGTTGGTCCCAAAAGATTGATATTTTGAATCATGGAAACAACGCAGGTACACTGTGCTAGTTGGTGGAACAATTTGTGTCTCAAAGAATAGGAGTTTGTCTCAAGATGGTGTCGTTTTATTTAGCCTTTAATTTTGGAATACTATTTGGCATGACTTGTCACAACCTGTGTTCTTGTAGTGTTTCTTTTCTCTTTCTTCTGTCATCTAATGCCTTTAGTGATTCCCCTCATCAGTTTTGTTTTTTTCTGCACGGTTGAACCCTCTATGCTCACTGTCACCAACCATGGCTTGGAATCACTGGTCCTACAAACCTCACCATTCATTGTCGAAATTATGATATTTGAACCCTCATCATTCATTCCCTGTCATCTATTTTATCTGCATTAAAGCTGGAGATGGATTTTGACCTGTTAAGGAGTAGTACATATAGTAATGAAATGCTATTACTATTATTTTATAGCATAGTCATGGTGTGGGTCTCATGGAAATGCATCTAGTATTTACTAGTTGTTAGGCCACCAAGAGTTTCTTTTATAAGAGAATGTACTGAAGACTGCCAGAGGACATTTAGTTAATGTCTTTTGGAGGTGTCTGGCAATAACAAACTCTGAAGGATTTCTTTTCTCTCTGGGATTATCAGAAGACAGTTTATTTGTCAAACATTTAGTTCATCTTGTTATGCAATGTTGTTGTATGAGTCATGAATTTGGTCAACACATTAGGATCGAACCCAAATTACCTCCAGGGAGAACGCAAAGCCTCTTCATTTTCAATAATAATTAGTTGTCCAAATGACATTTATGGCCAGGCTTTTGGGAACAGTGAATTTTGCATTCAAAGATGTACATCTATGTCAACAGGATGCCAGGAAAACATACCTCACATGCATGCATAATGATTGCATCTCCCTAATTAAGTAATATATATGACAAAGCTTTCAACTAAGATGATAATGAGAATCCAAGCCAACCCATATTTCAACTAGTAGTGGACCATATGCTCATCTGTGTATGAGTGATTATTTGCATCACTATTTCCCCTTTCTTTCTAAACGATTTCTCTATTTTAATAAAATATAATCAAGAACATATATATGGTGGAGTATCTATGTGTGTGTGTCTATTAATATATATATATATATATATATATATATATATATATATATCAATGCGTAAAAATCCCTCGAAAGAACATTTATGGTGGAGCATACATCTACAAGGGCAACAACCTCCACTTCAGTTTGCTTTAAAGTTGATATGATTAGTTAACGACTCAAAGTACCAACCAGCCAAAATCATTTCAGTTCTCGTCTGTATGTTCAGACACCAGAATGAAGACATACTTATTTTTTTGGAAGGGTGATATGCTTCTTAGTCTAAGGTGTTCAGTCAGATGTATGTCAAATTTATGCAGATATGATAAATAAATACATGAATATGTTCAGATGCTTAATACTTCATCCTACAAAATCTGATATTAGTTAAATAATGAAACTACCTATATTGCATAGTTGTTTCCACATTTATCATTATTTATAATCAAGAAAATGTCCATCGATTGAGAAATTCCAAATTTGCTTCTAAAGAGATTCAGGCTTTGTAGGTGGTACAGAGTGAAACAAAGATGTTTTCTAAAACAGCACCTTGAGTATATGTACATTGGACTCATTTTGTGCTTGTACATGATACAAAATTACAATATCATAAACTTATTCTAGTCATAAATCTCTACATTTTACTATGTAAAAAGAACATTTTGTTAACACACTGTTTTATCAATCAATAATAACTTACTGTGTTACCTGAGTTTGTTTTAGTGTTTGCAATCCGGTTTGAACTATTTTTTTTCCAGTTCATTTGTGATTTAGTGAAATTAAAACCAGGGGTAACTGCTAGCTTATCTTTGGAACAATAAGAAGTATAAACGCATTGACATTTCTTATGCACTTTCAGCTGGTTTTAGTTGTTTTATGTGTATTTCACATATAAGTTAAGCTCACAATGAATACGGTAATTCTGTAAGTGGCGTCTGAAAATTGTTTACGGAAACTTGCTTTCCACTAATATATCGCTGTGGGACACAAAATGGTTTACCTCAACCAATAAAATTGGATGAAAGGTCTTCTATGTCTAGTTTCAGGATTCATATTTAGTTTGCCTTGCCATTGCTTTAATTGAGACTTGCAACCTTACACTAAAAGGGACATATCCCCTTGAAACCTCTGCCCAGAATGTTATTTTTTACTTGCTAGCCAAATCTTCTTATCCATATTTTTTTCTAGCTGATAGTAGTGTATACTCATATATTCATCTTTAGTTAGATCCTTGTTGTTTTCTAATTCTCCCTTATTGCATTTCAGATTTAGACACAAATCACCCCCAGTGTGCTCAAATTATTGAAGTAAATATGGATGTTCCCTCTAGGGCTTCTGGCCTAAATGGAAACAAGATCTGTGGAGGTGCTGTTTGTGATTTCTCTGATTCCAATACCAGCACAAAGGATGCCAAAGAGAGATCTACATCCATGAGGAAGCTTCTTATGGCTGTTATCCTATGTATCATATTCATGACAGTCGAAGTAATTGGAGGGATTAAAGCAAACAGTCTTGCAATCTTAACTGATGCTGCTCATCTCCTTTCGGATGTTGCAGCATTTGCCATATCCTTGTTCTCACTCTGGGCAGCTGGTTGGGAAGCAACACCTCAACAGTCATATGGCTTCTTCAGAATTGAGATCCTTGGAGCTTTGGTTTCTATTCAAATGATATGGCTCCTAGCTGGCATACTGGTTTATGAAGCTATTGCTAGAATCATACATGACAATGGTGAGGTACAGGGCAAGCTCATGTTTCTTGTTTCTGCCTTTGGCTTGTTGGTCAATATTGTAATGGCAGTCATGCTGGGTCATGACCATGGACACGGCCATGGGCATGCTGGACATAGTCATAGTCATGAAAAGGCTGGCCATGATCACACGCACCACAATGCTGGCCAGGATCATGACCATGAACATGATGCAGGACACAGCCATCACCATAGCATTAGTGTGACAACACATCATAATCATCATGGGGTAACGAATGACAAATCTGATGACCATCATGTTCCACTTCTCGAGAACATTGAGAACTCTAGTGTAGAAACAGTAAAGAAGCGTCAGCGCAACATTAATGTTCATAGTGCTTACCTACATGTTCTTGGAGACTCGATCCAGAGTATTGGTGTGATGATTGGAGGGGGCATCATATGGTACAAGCCCGAGTGGAAGATAATAGATCTGGTATGCACATTAATCTTTTCTCTCATTGTGCTGTTCACTACAATTAAAATGCTGAGGAACATTTTGGAAGTCCTTATGGAGAGCACTCCTCGAGAGATTGATGCGACCAAGCTTGAGAAAGGCCTTTGCGAGATTGAAGGCGTTGTTGCCATCCATGAGCTTCATATTTGGGCAATCACAGTTGGTAAGGTCCTCCTTGCATGCCATGTTACAATTACTCCAGAGGCAGATGCTGAACTAGTACTAGATGAAGTTATTGGGTATATCAGGAGAGAATACAATATCAGTCATGTAACCATTCAGATAGAGAGATAATGGAACTAGCTAGCATTACAAATTGGAGAATTGAATTTCCACATTGGATGAGCATCACGGCTCAGTGATGCTTCAGCATTTTATGGACAGTGCGGAAGTGCCGAATGGACCAGACATTCAGATGTTTCAGTGCAGGAGCAATTGGTGGGGTATGATGTTCAATAGACTTGGCCAGATTGAATCCAATCAGAAATTTAAAATCCTTCTGCTGATTCATGGACATATTTCTATTAGTACTTTAGTGCTTCCTCTGTAGTTCTATGTAGATTCTTATCTGACATTTGTTTTCAGATGGATTAAATGTTCGAACTTCAAGTTAGGTTGTCGCGCCTGTGAAATTTCATATGAAATCATACTCGAGTTACTTTCTGAAGAAAAGTTCATTTTGGTATACTTTGAGATGCAAGTTATTTGCTCTGTGAAAAAAAACCTACGGTATCAAGATTTCAATTTGTTTTTACCAGAAACTATTACAATCTTTTATCTTTCGACCTCGATCTTAGTTCACTGTAGACATAGAACTTTGACAAGTATATATCTACTAACAAGTTGCGGAATCAATTTAATGTAAGCTGTGAAGACGGATTAATTATATCTTTTTCCCAGTGACAAATATTTACAAAATTCCAACTGTGCAGTACGATGATAAATAAGTCCGTATAAGTTTCTTGTTGGACGTCACAGGTGACCTCAAACTCAAAGTAGTTGAAGACAAGTGAACCCTGCAGCTGACAGATCACACTATGCATCAGCACTTACCCATTTCCATCTCCAATTTGTGAAAAGCTGCAATTTAATCTTTTTTTTTCATCCAGTTTTGTTTATCCGAAGTTTTAAGCTAACTTTTTTTTATTTGCATATCCAATTATTGATATTTAAAACCCTTGTAATCTTGTGGATTAGTTTACCCAAGAGATTCTGTATCAAATGTTGTGTCATTTAATCTGAAAGCAAAAACGATAAATATGAATTTAAAACCCCCCAAAAGCATAAATCATTACAGTTAGTGTTAATATTTTTATTATGTGGTAGTATAAATAAGGGGGAAAGAATAATTATTTTTCTCTAGGAAAAAATATTAAAACTAGAAATTAGAATATTGATTAAAATAACATGAGTTGTAATCGATAATAAGCTGAGAAGATCAACCATTATTTTGATTCCAATTTATGGATATTTCTGTTTTTTTCTTCCCGTTATTTAGCTTCTTCACTATCTAATTTCATATGGACCCATAAATATCACAAAGTATTTTTAGCTTACACGTAAATCTCTCTCTCTCTCTGCGCTCCCCCAGGGGTGTGGACTCTACTTTTATTTAGCCGTCCACTTTTGCACCTGTGAAGTGCCTCGCCTAATCGATCATCCTCTCTCTCTCCTCTCTCTCTCTCTCTCTCTCTCTCTCTCTCTCTCTACCTGTCTCTGTCTCTCAGCTGCAGATATGGCCACCAACTACCAGAAGAAAGGTGAGCTCCCCCGNCCTCTCTCTCTCCTCTCTCTCTCTCTCTCTCTCTCTCTCTCTCTCTCTCTACCTGTCTCTGTCTCTCAGCTGCAGATATGGCCACCAACTACCAGAAGAAAGGTGAGCTCCCCCGTAAAGTTCTTGTAATACCTTTGTTGTTTTTTGTTTTGTGATCTCGCAGCGTCTTCGAGTGTCAAGTCGAGATCTTTATGACTAAGAGACGTAATAAGTGTCGAGTTCTGAATGAAGCCGGCGGAAAGGAGGCATCTTGACCGCGATAATTAGGATTCTGAAGATATCTGTCCAGTTTTTTTTTTTTTCTTTTGAGATGCGATTGATTGCAAGCGGTTTTACGAATTTAATGTACATGATGTGAATTCGTTTGATTGGGATCTCATTGGGGTTGAAAATAATATGCCGAAAAAATAACAATTTTCCTCTGTTCAACAGTTTCGAAGATCATCTGTTTGTGACAGAATGACCACCTGATTCTTATATGTTAAGTGTGTTGACGCCTTTGTCTTTTTTGTTTCATGCTTCAGATGGTGAGGAGAAGGCTTGCATTAGTTCAGGTCTTGGACTGCCAGCATTGGACATCGCAACTGCGTTTCCTCAGGCAACACCAGCATCCATTTTCCCTCCTACAGGTAGGCTTTTGCTTGTCTTCGGACGGTCAAGGCACTTGGTTTGGTTGCTAGGAATTGATTAAGCACGATTCATATTTTTTTTTAATTATGTGCAAAGTTTATTCAAAGTGTCATGCAACATCTAAGCCAATAAAAGAATGAAAATTTCTGGAGATCTTTATATATAATTGCACAGATTAATTAAACCAACTTTAGCCTTTTAGATATTTGATAGATTTCGGCTTTGACTATTCTTGCAGCATCAGACTATTATCAGTTTGATGATCTATTGAATCCGGAAGAGAAGGCTATAAGGGTGAAGGTTCGGGAAGTCATGGAGAAAGAAGTAGCACCCATAATGGCAACGGTAATCCTCTTTACTTGAATTCTTCTAGTAACCATAGAAAATGTTGGTTCAACTCTTACAGAAAATGTGCAGAAGAAATGTAGCCATTTCCAAAACAAACTTTGATTCAAAGTGACCCTCCAAATTGAGCAATAAAAACAATCTATTATTGATTGTTGGTCTGGACATTTATAACACACGTCTGCTTAAAACTGGACTAAATATGCCAAACCCATTGTACCATGACCCAATGTGACTAGCTAGAGAGCATTGGCTCATACTATTCGGTGAACCTGCTGCCATTCCAAAACAGAGGCAATGCCATAAAGGTATTGGGGACTTTAAAAAAGTCACCAGAATTTCTTTCTGAAATGATGTTTATACATATTAATTCACCATAATCTGACCTGACCATGCCCTTACCGTTTTACGTCATTGTGCTTTAGATACTATACTTTTTCCATTAATCAATGTCTCGGGGTACAGGCCAGTCGCCTTTTGAATTAACTTTCTCTAAGTTCGAAAACTTTGACATCGGAATTGAATGGTCTGCAACTGTGAGTTGCTAAGATTCTTTATTTTCTTGAGAGATAGTTGCTAAAATTCTTATATGTTGTGTACTTCAAACAAATTGTTATTTTTTATTCTATGGCAACATTCTATTTTTCTGAAAGAGAACATTTGCTTTTTGTAGTATTGGGAGAAGGCAGAGTTTCCCTTTCATGTTGTACCTAAGATTGCTACTCTTGGTGTCGCTGGAGGGACAATAAAGGTACTGCTTCGTTACCATCCTTTACTAAGGTTTATAAGTAAATAAAAAATATATCAAACTATCAAAGTACAGGGTTATGGGTGTCCGGGGCTCTCTATCACAGCCAGTGCTATTGCAACTGCGGAAGTTGCCAGAGTTGATGCTAGCTGTTCAACATTCATTTTAGTTCATTCTTCTTTGGCAATGCTTACTATTGGTAAGAAGTCTTCTTAAACATTCTGCATTTACCATCTGGGCATGATCTGACAAGTTCTTTGAGATTCGTACTTTGTCAGCTTAATGTTACCTGTTTTCAGTGTTTTCCTTCTTTTGTGCAAGGATAGCACTGTGTGGATCAGAGGCTCAAAAGGAAAAATACTTACCATCATTGGCCAAATTGCAGACTGTTGCTTGTTGGGTATGTACCAGATAGCAGATCTGTCTATCAAGATTACTCAGTCCTTAAAAAAGGAATTAATAACTATTTTTGTTAATTAACTATGATTCTTCAGGGTTTGACTGAGCCTGACTATGGAAGTGACGCTAGTTCATTGCGAACCACAGCAACTAAGGTCTTGATGCTCAGTGATTTACATTTTAATTATGTTTCTTGTACTTTCTGTGACCTGCATTCATACCTTTGCTTATCTCTATCATTACTCAGGTTTCGGGAGGGTGGATTATAGATGGTCAAAAACGCTGGATAGGAAATAGCACGTTTGCTGACGTGTTAGTCATCTTTGCAAGGAACACAAGTACAAACCAGATAAATGGGTAAACAACAAAATTGCATCTGCATCTGTTACATGTTTGTTTTGGATAATGTATAATTCATGTTTGTGCACATACTGGCCTGTAATATTTTCAACACAAGTTAAATTGGTTATGTTGCTTAACTGTAGAAAAGGATCGTCAGTCTAAGTTGATTCGACTGAGAACATACTGAAACAGCTTATGATCTTTATTATTATTTTTTTGAATTTTTCATTAATGATCTCTATTAACATTTGAATTCAGATTTATCCTGAAAAAGGGTGCCCCTGGTTTGAAGGTCACCAAGATAGAGAACAAAATTGGTCTAAGGATTGTCCAGAATGGTGACATTGTCATGCAGAAAGTTTTTGTCCCTGATGAAGACAGGTTGCCAGGAATGAATTCATTTCAAGATACAAACAAGGTTTAATTATAATTCTTATAATTTATGACATTCCTCCTGTGTCATTTTTTTCTCATGACAAGCTGCAATGATCCAATCCTCAAGCTTGGAGTTTTCTCCAGTTACCACATCATTGTCACAGCTCAAAATTAGTTAATAAATATGACGCTTTCTAAATTACAACCAAAATCAGTTGATGCATAGTTAAGGAAATATAGGAGCCATTCAGATTCTGTAATACTGGAATCACCTTTTGGTTTGAACCTTTTCAGCAGAGTGATTGATGTTAGCAAGAAAGCAGCATTGATCAATTATTATGCCAATGGAAATAGATTACTGAAAGAAAGAGTTTTCAATCATTTTTCTCTCTAAAAAAAAGAGTTTTCTGATCCTTTTAGTCTTATTATGCCATTAGTTTCCTTTCTCGTTCTTTGCATCAAAGTTATGTACGTCAAGTATTATGTTTCCTTTTATATGTTACTTAAGAGTACTTATAATCGTTGAAAATTTTCACGAAGAATGTATTCTTACAACTATTCCTGCTTGCTTGAAACAGGTTCTTGCCGTTTCACGTGTTATGGTAGCTTGGCAACCGATTGGCATAGCTATGGGTGTATTTGATATGTGTCACCGGTATGACATGATCATTTTCTCCTATTCAGTAGAAACTACAAACAAACAAAGCATGTAAAAGAATTCAAAATAAACAGGTACCTGAAAGAGAGAAAGCAATTTGGAGCCCCCCTAGCAGCTTTTCAAATTAACCAAGAAAAGCTTGTTCGAATGCTAGGCAACATTCAGGCTATGCTTCTTCTTGGCTGGCGTTTATGCAAGTTGTATGAATCAGGGAAGATGACAGCAGGACATGCTAGTCTGGGAAAGGTATAAATTGCATAACTGAACTAATGTGTTAACATTTTACCTATTAACTTAGTTCACTAAATGAATTTCGATTTGTAGGCATGGACTTCTTTGAGGGCTAGGGAGACTGTTTCTCTTGCTCGAGAACTACTTGGTGGCAATGGTATTTTGGCAGACTTCCTAGTGGCAAAGGTGCAGCTAATCTTGTCTCCTAGCTTATTTTTATAAATAGCAACTTGTCTAGTTACTAGTTTTCTTTTCAATATACACTTTAAACCAGTTACTAATATTCTTTTCAGCATAGACTTTAAACCACCCATTTTAAGTTTTGGAACCTGTGTACGCAAAAGTAACATTCTTAACTATGATGAACACACAAATTGGCCCCATGAAAAAATCACAAAATGATGATGGGTTTTCTTTTCATTACAATATTTAACTAGCAAAAATGGACGAGAGGCCCATAGTGTGCTAATTGGAAGAGAAAAAAAAAGAGAACACAAACAGAGTTATTTGGAATCGCAGATTATCCATAGTGAATATGTATGAGAACTCAGCTACTCAACGATTGATTTTCCCTTGATGTCATTGAGCATGATCTACTTGCGATGTCTGTGAACTAATAATGAAGTAAAACAAAATCCCAATAGCTTGAAAGACTTCTTCTCGAGGTATCATGCATTAAGGTCATTTCGTGATCTTAATAGCTTGAGAAACTAATACATCATCTCTTGATCTTACTTGTGCAGGCATTCTGTGATCTGGAGCCAATATTCTCGTACGAAGGAACGTATGACATAAACAGTATGGTGACAGGTAGAGAAATCACGGGGATATCCAGCTTCAAACCTGCTGCGGGGGGAAAGATGAGCCGTCTTTGATCTAAATTCTCACGGTTGCGCACACGAGTTTTCACAGGTTTCTGACATCTTGTTCCAGGAATCCATACGCAGAGCCAATTATAACAAGAATACAGGAGTGTTAAAAAAAATGGATGGTTCATGTTTTAGGTTCTTTAATAGGGTATAATTTTCCAGTCCTGTGTTACATATGTTGTTGGGTTCCTGTGTATTGAATAAATACCTCTGCCTAGTTGCAATTGTGTCTAGCACCAATTCAATGTGGCCGTTGGTGTGCTTTGGCTCTTTTATAAATGTAAAAGGAAACAAGTTGAGGGAAGATTTCGTACTCAAATTCTAATGAAAATGGTTGACACCCACCCTTTGTTTATATCAGAAATGTCTCATTTTTCACTGGGAAATTTTAAATGGCCTTGATGAAATAACAGAGAGGAACTGAGTATATAATGCTGTATTAATTCATTAGTAATTATCGAAATATTTAAGTTTCTACTGATATAGACAATTTTGATATATGATCCCGAAACAATTTTATGTAAAACTTCAATTTGTTAATTATTTAAATCGATCAAAGATTTTGATATTGACCATTTTTATGAAGTAAAACTAGAATAAAATTTTATTCCATTTTTTATTCTTATATCAAAAGGCTCGAGCAAAAGGAGTATAATCACAAACCATAACCCCCGAGTACATAGGCTTCGCCTTCAAACCTCACCTATTTCTATTTTCTAGTTTTCTCAATTTTTATTTTCGTAATTTTAAATTTAAGAATATAATTAAATTGAAGAATCATCAACAAGACATCCATATTTGCAAACACAATCCTTATTAGAAACATGGGTTTGAAGCACATGAAACCACACCATTCCCGGCATAGAGCACCCATTTGATCTACGAGGTGACCTTGCATTTGATAAAAGAAAGAAACAAAATCACTGTACATAAAAATGCGTTACTCATCTGCAGCTCAAGGTGATGTATGGGCCACAAATGTATTGTGCACATTCTTTGACCACTGAGACGAGAAAAAATATTTTTTTTATCACATTATTCAGAGTTGCTAGCACTCAATATATTCAGAGTTACTAGCAAGCACTCGTACTAATGATATTTTTCTTATCAAATAGGCAATTTCAAAAATCGAATCCGTACTAATGATATATTCAGAGTTGCTAGCAAGCACTCGTACTAATGATATTTCTCTTATCAAATAGGCAATTTCAAAAATCGAATCCGAGACTCTTATCAAATAGGCAATTTCAAAAATCGAATCCCAGACTAGTAGCTCTCATCCATTGTGTAACACGACCTTAGTTGAATTGCTAAAATGCACAACTCATTTTTGCGTGTAATTGCACGTTACATTTACTGTTTCCTCAAACTGATGCCACTACCTTTTTCTCGACCGTAATCCATGTCATTTATAGGTTTCCGTTAAGAATAATATGGATTAACCCGTCAGAAAAATGAAAAAAAAACAATAACTCAACACCTCATAATTTTTACAAATAACATGTTTCACTTTTCCTTTTTTTAGTCTATTTTTGGGTAAAGTTGCAGTCTATTGTTTGTAACCATATAACATTCAAGAGAAAGAAACAGAATTAAGAGATGATAATGCCAATCAACTTTTGAAATTTCTGTAAACAATAACTGAAAGTAATTTTAGTAAAATGACCTGAAAAGATAATTAGCTGCAAATATGAAACATCGGCATTTCATAATTCAGTGTAATAAATATTTTTACATGTTGGATAGGAGAAATGTAGATAACAAGTTTCCAAATCTGGACATAGTCCTCTACAGGTTGCAGCTCTCTAGTATAAAAGTTAGATTAATCATCAAAAAACTGAAGAATCTTTCTTTCCGACTCGGTGTATACATTGCCAAATGCAAGTACATTTTCAATAATTCAATGAAATCAATATCAAATATGATCATATTCTGTAAACTGGGGTGATTCCGAGAAGATAGAAGCATTTCCTCATGACAACAGCAGTCGCTTCGCACAACAACAGTCTGCTTGCTTCTTCTGGTGACCCAACCACCTGGCGCACGAATGAATCGATAACACTCAGTTATAGCGAAAAATCCGTGAAACGAGAACCGGTAACTAGTTTTTAAATTCTCAAATAAGCTACTGGAAGAAGTATAAGGTCCTCTATTAAGTAGCATTTATCCTGCTGCTTTCACTTCAGATTTCTTTTGATGGAAATTTGTTTACTTCATATTAGTTACCATTAAATGCTTCTACTGATTCGACAAAAAAAATATACAGGTGTTTCACTTATTACATGAAATCAAATGGAAATCACAACGATTGAAGGTAAGCTCAACTTAATCCAATCTTGGACCAGAGTTGGACTCAATGGCCAAGATGGATAAGCTTATATTTGGGTGACTGCAAATCTAAACCATTGGATTCAGACTTATATGCTAGCTTTAGTATCATATACAGACTTGCTAACACCCATATCTACTGCACTCAACTGATAACTGGCCCATACATTGCTATATACCCTGCTCTCTACCTCTAGCCAAACTATCCTTTTTTAGGGGTAAAAGGATGACTAGAAAAGGCTATTATTCAGTTTATTCTGAGCTCATCTTCAAAGTTATGAAATCCTACAGATTTCTTCAAAAATCCTTACGTATGCTGGAGAAAGCTATACATTCTCATCTTTTTCTTCTACAGTATGTTTTCTGCCTATAAATTAAATTTTTTTACTATAAAGCCAGTCATAACAACCGCTTCACTTTGAACTAGCAAGTTCCAATTATGTGGTAAATTATCAAAATTTTACAGTAGAACAGCAAATGCCTTGATCATGGATTCAAACATTTTAAGCAATAATCCAGTGCTAGTGCTACAAAAAATAATCCCTAAGATTTACACAGTGATGTCAAACCAACGTTACATATTGAAGGTAGAAAATATATTGATGTATTTGAAACGACTCAGTATTATGTTATCATATTCCTCTTAAGGTCAAAAACAGGAAAATAGGAAGAATAAGAAAAAGCTCTTAAAGAAGAAACAGATAACATATATATATATAGATAAAGAAGAAAAAAACTATATAATATATATATATATAAGCATTCACAGGCCACAATTATGAATTCTAAGAAACAGACCTGGCAACTGGTATAGAACCTTGTGAATGTCTCCGACAAATTGTAAAGATACTCGCACAAAACATTTGGAAGAAGATTGGTACAAGCCTCCTCAACTATCTGAAATGATTAAGAAAGACAGAATCAAAAGAAGGCCGGAAGACATTAAATAAAAACTGTAAAGCAAATAAACAAAGTATTATCAAGGTGGTGATCATGCTGGAATTATATGGTTTGGTCATTAGGATAATTTTGTAGAAGGATAAGATTAAGTAAACTTCTACATAAACTACAAGTCTGTAAGAAAACCAAGCAATTCCATTAACATGTTTTTTTTATAAAACACAGCATGCAGAAATAACTTTATCATCTTTTTTTTCTGCAAGTTTGGCAGGTCTTAGAAATAAAGAAAGAACTGTCTGCAGTTAGTTCATTAAACCTTTAATGGACATGGACATTAGTAATCATCATTTTCCTTCTAGACAGCAACCTATAACCACCAGTGCTAATAAAATTGGCATACTCACAGTTCGATAGATATATATTTATTAAAACTCTCCATAAGAGAAAATGGGTTATAATCCTCTTAAACCAATCTATATACGTACACAAAAACCCACACGTAAACAAAACATATGGCTAGCTGAATCCAAATTTAACCAAATCAACCACTTCAGTGTTTTGTTGTTGCCTGTTAGTTGGAATTATTTGTGTCAAATGAAATGCACCGCAAATTGTTTAATCACGTTTTCAATCATTGTACCCAATATTATGTTATCTCACCATTTTTCTCTTTCCTGTCAGTTGAATATCCAAACAAAGTGTGTCTCAAAATGTTCGATCATAACATATGAGAATAATGCAAAATTGAGAAACACCTTTCGGAATTTTTTTTTTCAAGAATCCCTGTATATATCTAGTTCTTTACACCAAGGTTTAATAAATTAAGAAAGGGCAATAATCCTGACTGTAGAGAAAGTATATTGTTTTGGTATGAACAATTATACCTCTGCAAATCGAAGGAGATGAAGTCCTAAGACACGTTCATCTGGATGACTAAGAACTATGAGTGCTGACTGCAACGAAAACATGTGTTCAAAAAAACGAATTCTTTTAGGTTACTGTTGGGAAAAGCATTTCCAAATTGGCATGAACAACACGTTTTCCTTTTCAAAAGTAAAAGAGAACTTGCCTTCTTTAACTCTTCTACATCTTTACCAGATTTCTTGATGATGGAACATATTCGAGCATGCGCGTACAGCAAATAGACAGCAGTATTCCCCTGATCAAGAATATCAAGGTCATTGTTTGAAGGAAAATAATATTATAATCTCACATTAACTAATAAGATTTCTCTAATGTAAGAAACAGTTCAAGAGTTGGAATATCAGGTATCATACAACTCAGAAATATTTTAGCAAATAGTAACAATTAACCGATTACCTTGTCATTTAGCATCTGTTCGAAGCTGAATGTGTAATTAGTCAACCTATTATTCTTCAGATCTGCATATCTGTTTGAAAGAAAAAAAAAATACATTGTTGTAAAAAAAAGGTTCAGTAAAATATGATATCTTGCCATAAAGATTGCATAAGAAATTCAAGAGACAATGGTGCATATGACCATCCAGTGACAAACTACTGTAGCTTAATTGTAATGTCTTTAATACTCAATGGCAAAGAAAGGGAAAGCTCAATCATTGTGTATTCCTCACAAACAAAAGATAAGCATCACACTTAATAAAAGAACATGTGATATCATAGCCAATATTGTCAAAATAGTGTGTCAACACGTATAAACGGATGATTCTATGTGTTCATGGCCTGATTTCGTGCTCGATCCCACTTTGGATTGTTTTTTTGTCAGCACACAGTTTGGCCCCTAAGAACAGGGGAGATGCACGTCCCCCCACCATCATACCATTTTCTGTTCACCTGGATTGTGTTTCTATGCTTTTGATGTAGAACAAAAAGAAAATTAGGGCCTTATGTCATAGTTATTATTCTCTAGTTATGGGCCCTTTGCCATTTAGTTTAATTATGAGCTTTTTAGGGTTTCCTTGTGTTGAATTTCCATTTAAATAGTTTGCCTTATATTAAGTTTCCTAGCTATGGGGTGTTAGAACTCTGTAAATACTCTTGTATGATTTCTTTGGATCTTAGACTTGATTCTCTCTCTCTCTCTCTCTCTCTCTCTCCACGTGCCTCCCTGCGAGCAAGGGTGACGCCAGGCAGCCGACATTGCGGTGGTACCTTTTTTATGTTATAAACCAAAAAACTTTGAAGCAATAAACTAAAAAGAACTTCTTTTGTTACCGTTCTTAATGCTCGACTATTCTTTTTAAGAAAATGCAATTGACAATTTTTTTAGTATTATGAATTTATTGATGTGTTGACATTTTCACTTTTAAAGCAAGAGATCATTTAAATAGATATTATTGTCATTAATTACACGATCAAATTAGAATTTCGTAACGGATGTGAGTTATGAGATATTGCATTTTGTGCTTATAGATTCAAATACTACAGGTTTTATATATTTTGTTATAAATTAATATATACATATATTCTTAAATAAAACCCTAGAAGCATCTGATGTTCCGTGTTCCGTCTATGATTAGTCCTCCCGTCCCCAGTCCACTTTACATGTTTGATAACATTGATACAGCAGTGGGATCTCTCTTCAATTTATTACTGGAGCTTCAGACATCTGATATGCTCAAAGCAGAACCATGACGAAATGTATTCCCAAAATAATTAGGCTAAAAAGTCAAAGTAAAGATACCCCACTAAACAAGGATGCAATAGCAAATGGACACAGAAATTTGATTGTCCATTAGAGTTCAATAAATCTAAACATAATATACCATAGAAATTTCAGAAACTTACTTGACTGCACCATATCCAACAGCCTCGGCAGTACTTTCAAGCTCATCATTCGTCCAATCTTTAATTTTACCTAATGAACTCAGAAAGTTAAGTTAATTTCCTAGAGAAATGTGATAAGTATATTATGAAGAGCAAGAACATGTATTAAGAAATATTAAGTACAGTAACTGTAATCAGCAAAATATACTACCGTTTTCTGTGAGACGTTTCTCCAGCTCAGATTTACTACGATTTTTAGCTTCATCCAGTAATTCCACTAATCGGACAACTTCTGAGCTGCGAGTTCGAAAACGCTTGCCATCTGATCCAAGCACAAGACCGAATCCAACATGATTTGTTTTTGGATATTTTTCACTGGAATCTGGAAGCCAGCCAGCTAGTTTTGCAGCCTGAAATACAAGTAATCTCATTTAACAGAGGAAACCACATCTCTATCATTTCCGTCAAGATTGATCATATAACCATCGGCAGTATACCCAGCACTCAAATTGATTGTCAGATGTTGGTCAATTGGACACAGATTGAATAATGGAATAAACCCATTTAAGTGTTAAAAGATAAATATAGCATTCATCTTCTTATCTGATTATGCTCGTGATACGTACACTGAAGACCATATCGAAATGTTGTTGCTGGCCAACATCAGTTACATAAATGATCCACTGTGCTTCTTCTACATTAAGGCGATACCTTCAAAATGTTAAGATTGATGTAAAAAACAGTGTGACCTTTTAAACAAAAGCAACAGATGTAGCTCGTTAAATTTACTGATGTCTATTTCCATTAAGCTCCAAAGGAGAAATAGTATCATGAAAAGATCATTGTACTCACTAATTGAATTTTAAAACGTGTAACTCATTGCTCAACCTTAGCATGCAACGCACAGATCAAAGTTTACACTATAAAAGTAAAAAAACTAACCAAATCGCAGTTAAGTCTGTTGAGGCATAGTTGTATCCACCATCTCTCTTAACAACAATTAAAGGAATCTCATATCCATCTATATGTATCACACGAGCACCTTGACTTTCCTTGACGAGGTCTTTGTTGTCAAGTTCCTTTAAAACATCTGGAATATAAGGATTATAAAAGCTTTCCCCCTGAGCAAGCAATACATATGTTAGACAGTCTTCAAAGTGTATGCCAACTTTTCTCTTCAGAGAATAAGAAACCAGGCAGATCATATATGAATGAGAGAAATGCTCTTCACTGATCATTCAAGGAATATATGTACACACACACATATATAAGCAAATAAGCACACTAGAACACTAAATTTGAATGAGATTAAATATAAAAGATCAAAGTAGAACTCGATCCGATGAGACAATATACAGGTTTAAGAAATAAAGGAAAGCAGAAGTACATGAACCCGAACAATCATTTCGTGATTACTTACTTTTTTTACCATATTTCTATTCAAGCTAATGAAATAGGAAGAAATCACTACTTGTAGCATGCAGCATTTAAGGAAATAACTTCCTCATTAACAAAGAGAAACACCTTTTCTTCTAAATGAACACCAAGGCGTTTATAAACTAGGTCAAATTCCTTCCTGCTGATTTCACATATTTTTTTCCAAGCTTCTCTGTATCTGCTCTCCCCACCCTGTGAAACAAGATATGACATTTTCATTGAAGGAAAATTCATCTATAGAGAGGCTAATTCAATTTGCAATTATCTTTTGGCATGAAGGCGGCATATGAACCTGCAATTTAACAACAGCTTTTTGAGCCCTTTCTGTAAAAGCAGGATCTTCATCAAATCTCTTCTTTGATGCCTTGTAGAAAGCCTGAATATTTGCCAGAAAAAAATTGAATTATCGAATCCAAAATCAAAAGAATCATTCATCAGTAAGATAGGAAGGTACATTCTTTTGTGTGTAACAAATATGATCAATCCTAGTAGTGTAAATATAAAACTAATCTTCATTCATCTGACCAGCCAAACACATTGACCTTTTCTCTATGAATACTGATCTATTTTAAATAGGCTAGTTAGCCTCTAATAAAAAAAGTGTGCATTTATAGGAAAAAGGAAATTTTGGTATTGTCCATAAAAATTGCATTACTTGAGAATAAGTCGATGAGCAACCTCGTGTGAGATATCAATAATATGTAAAAACCTTAGTACAATCAGTCAGTTAGAACAATGGTGGAGGATTAACAATAATGTGCATGCTGGGGCAAGAATTGTCCAAGCATAGTATGCCATCTTGAAGAAACAACTTTATGTATGATTGATTTCCATTTTTTTTATCAGTAGCATGTTAGGCCTATACTTCTTTGGGAAATCCTATTACAAGTGCACGTCAAATAAAAGGAAACCAATTTCAATGCACGCTAAATGGGTATTCTTCCAAAGAGAGTGTAAGCAAAATGGTAACCATTGCTTTAAATTGAAAGCCCCTCAAAAGACCACGAAAACTTGTAAATTATGTGATAGAGCTCAAGAACTTCCTCATTGATTTGGACTTTAGACAACTGCAAATCAGTTTCATACCGATAGCAGTCTGTGACTAGGAAAGCACAGCACATGGCACCAGTTGTTTCCTAAATCTCAGAATCACGTGTCCTAACAACTTTAAGTCAGAGGCATATTTTTTTGAGGGAAAAATCAAAGGCATGTTATCAGAAAAATTGCATAAAAAGCCAGTTCCATAGATGGATAGAAGATCGTCAACTTCAGGACAACGCAAAGTATGTGTGTTTTTTAGAAGGTAAAAGATGACTAGCACGCTTGTCTTTGACATAGTAATGGCATAAAGATACATGGTTTTGATAATGTTAGCAAACTCGCCTGGAGATCTCCTATCGCTTGCTCCCCAGCATTCTCCCAATTTGGGAATTGATCAAACAAATGCTCAATCAGCATGCCAAACTACAAGAAGCATTTACTGAGTGGGTAAATTCATCTAGAGAATAATCAAGATTTAACAAGTGAATGTTTCAAGTAAATAAAGATCCTACTTTAGCATAAACTTCATTGCAAGAACTGAGAACTTCATTAGATGTGTGTATAAGGAATTGAGCTAAAAAGAGAAGCAGGACAGAGCCTAGAAATTAATGTACTACAACAAAGAAACATTTGATAATCCAAGTCACATGCATCGAAAAAATTTCTCACTTTAAAGTGAAAATGCAACTGGTTTGACATATGCCAATTAAAGTTTGAAAAGTTTGTATCATTATTTTGAATAAAGGAAAAAATCTCTCCTTTAAAAAATCAGAGGAAATTTCGCTCATTGAAACTGAAAACATAGTAACAGAAATTTGTAACCATTTACAAATAGAAAGGTTTTGCTTACACATGCATCTGAATTGTGTTCAAAAGGTACCAGCAAATGACTTGGATAAGACAATTATAGTTGCAAGTACGAAGTTATCATGAGGAAATGAAGGGTAACACAATTAACCAAGTGGCACAAAGAATAATCATGAACAAGACCGAGTCGCCAGATAATGTAAGAAATTATGAATGACAATGTCCACTAATTAAAAGAATCAGAGGAAGAAGTAATGAAATAATAGTCCTACAGTGTTGGATCTCTATATCTGTACCTGTGTTCCCCAATCACCAACGTGGTTTCGTCGAAGAACGTCAACATTTGAGAACTCTAACATTCGAGATAAAGTATCACCAATTATTGTAGACCTTAAATGACCAACATGCATTTCCTTTGCAATATTTGGTGATGAGAAATCAACAACTGCTCGAGTGACTGAGAGTATTGGTGCCCATACTTCAATACTATTCACTAACATGTTTTGTATATTCTGTTTGAGCAAAATTGACCCATTAGATTAGGTTACGTACTAAAAATATTTATATAAGTTCATGATGTCTGCACACAATTCCTTTTTGTCAATGCAAGCAGTTGACTTAACCTGAGCTATCCATTTGCTTGATAAAACCATATTTACAAATCCAGGTCCAGCCACAGAAGTAGATTCAATTATGTCCGATGCAGGAAGATTTCTTGAAATGGCCTAAAGTTGACAACAACAGGAAGAATAAGAAAGTATTTCCAGCTTTTTGAATAAGCATACTTCACATAATAAGATTCTGTTTCAATGTAAGCTAAAAGTACCTGTCCTATGGAATTAGGATTTTTGAACTCAGTAGTTTTTCCTTTCATCTGTGACCAAAGGCCCATTGCATTGTTACTGCATCAAAGATGTTGTAGTCGACCAGTTGAAATTTTTTCAGAATATACCAACATAGTAACATCTACTTTAAAGAATGAAAACATTAAGAGCATACCATTGATAGTCGCCAAATTTTGCAGTGCAAGCTGCAACAAGTGGTTCAACCTGAAAATCATCTGGAAATATAGCTTGAAAGGAAGTTCTTAATAGTTTTGATAATTGCTGCTTAACGCTTCCAATCCGATCCCCGCCCTGTTTCAAAAGCAACATTAGTTGAAATAAGAACCTGAGAAATCTTAGTTTGTCTAACATAAGATAATCTTTCCATGGAGAAACATCAAAACAAGTTAACTCAAATATTCAATCCCCTCACCGTCAATCCCCTCACTGCCATTTCAGCTGCACCATCTGAAGCAGCAGATGTGGTAACCTCGTTGCTCATAGCTGAATCAGCCACTGTCTTTCTCGTTGATAGAAATCTTCGTGAAGTTTCTCTCAGGTAACCTGCCTAGTTTCATAATAATTATCCATCAATTAAATCATCATGTAACTGGCGACGACTCCAAAGAGAAGTTCTGCAATTTTGCCCCAAATAAGTGAAATCTAAAATTCAACAAGAACTTTTTTTTCCCTTATTTTCTCCTTAAATCCTAAATTTAAATGTAAGAATTAAGCAAGTGCTTCAAGAAAAAGAAACATCTTTTAGTGATAAAATCACATAATGCAACAATCTAAACGGGAAACAAAAGCCTCAATCCATTGAGGCAATTCTTAAACCCCCCAAGTCCAAGAATTAACATCCCACATCGCAATCAGAGCAAAAAACCAACTTTATCACCAAATGCACTTAGTGCCTTGCGGAAACCATCTAACATGTGACCAAGCCAAGGAGTCGACAATGACCAACACAGGCAAATGCGCGACCAGCGCCCGCAAAAACCCTAAACCATAGAATTGCGCGAGCAGACTCGAACACCAACGAGAGAAGCTGAAGTTAAAGGGGAGGGGCTCACCGGAGGAAGAGGAGAAGAGGGGGCAGCGGTGGTAGTGGTCGTGGCGGCGGCGGCAGCTGGGGAGGCGACTGGGAGAGGGGAGGTGGGAGGAGAGAGAGTGGAGGAAGGCTGCCGCGGCCATTTTTGTCTACTTTTATAAACAACCGGACCGGAATCGACCGCCAATTCAACTACTACTGCACTTTATTATACGACGACCTGTCTCATGGAGTATGGACCGTTTGATGCCCATCCGACGCTCCATCTTCCGACTCCTTCATTACCACTCAACTTTATTTAAGAAACATTGTTGATTTATTGAAATTTTAGCAATCCGCACTATTTAATTTGCTACACAATCTAACACAAAACACTTCAGAATATAATATTTATGACATAAAAAATCATTATTATCATAAAAAAAAAATACCAACGTATCTTACCAAAATGTCATATTAGTAGTATCACCAATGGAGAACAATAAACTCGAATCTTAGATAAATATATTCATAAAGTAATCAACATGTGATTCGAATGAAAATGATGGCAATAATATATATATAACTATTATTTATCATCATTTTGACTATTAATATAAAATTTAATAGTTAATCATTTAGTATCATTAATAATACTGTTATGCCTAATAAAAGGCAGAGTTATTGTCATTAATTCACGATTTTATATTTTTAAATATGATTTGAAAGTTCAAGTATAATCAGAATAACTCTTAAATTGATGTTATTTTGATTAGTAAGTATATTTCTTAATTTATACTATTTGATAATCATAAAAGATCATAAAAATATGTTAAATATTTAAAAAAAAAAACAACTTACTATCATTTTTCTTTCACTAATCTATCATTCTTATATTCACAAGAAAAATTGTCTCCTATATTTAAAATTATCTATAAAAATAAATTACTTTCTTAAATTTTATTTTTCTTATTCTTTTTCGTCATAAATATTACTTCATTAATAATCTCTATTGTTTAATCTCTCCAGCTTATAATTTACGACAAATAAATAAAGACGATATATATAAGCCTAATTCAGATTGTTAATAATATACAAAGTTAAGGATAGAGGTTAGTTCAATAGGTAAGAGGTAGTAATATGTATTCGTTTAGATAAGATATTTAGTTTGATTTTTTTATAGTAATATATGATTCAAAATTTAAGATAATGTATATATATATATATATATATATATATATTTATATTGTGTGTGTGAACTAATAATAAGTTTTCTTTGGACTCTAAAAAATAGCTAAAAGTTTTCCTTGATATACTGCAATCCACAACAGACTACAATATCCGAAGTGATCCTCTAGGTGACAATAAGAAAACCAAAACGACACATTTGGGTAGGGTTTGGCAATTAAAATTTGAGATTCTTCAAATTTTAGTAAATAATTTAATTTAATAAATTAGTTTTAATTATATTTGGATGAACTAAAAAAGTGTAATGATTATAATTATATTCTATGAATGTTCGAATAAAAAGTAAGAATGGAAAATATAAAATATTTTTTTGATAAAGATAAAACTTTGTTGAATAGTAATACAATATTAATTTCGTGAAATAATATTTGTATAATATCGATTAAAATTTCAAAAAATAATAATTAATAATTAATGTAAAATTAATCTCACAAATTGATATTTTTAATAATAATATGTTCATAACTTTTAATACAATAATTATAATTATACAAATAAATAATTTATATTATAAATTAAACATAAGGTAAATAAATTATTTTCTTGCAAAATAAATTTAAATGATATAAAATTATTCTCATGAATAATAAATTAAACAATTTGATATCATCATACAATAATTAAAAAATAATTATCATAAAAATAATTAAAAAATATCACTTGAAAAATATAATATGATAATTAACAGTTTTATGATTATATTATTAACTATTAAGTTAGTATATAATTAAAGTTATTATTTAAAGTTAAAAGTTGAGTTAAAAAAAAAAAGAAAACAAAAAATTAAAAATGCACAAGAGGTCAAAACTTGACCTCGAATATTAACATTGGGTTTCGATCCAAATTTTATTAAACATAATTTGGCAGAATACAAATTTTGTAATCCTAAATCTTCTAATTTAATAAACTTCATTTTAAGGATCCTCATCCTCCCAACACCCATCAAATCATGGACCTCCAAATTTGATGTAGTTTTTGTAAAGTTCGCCACATCCTACATGCCTTACACGATGGTAAAGTCATCACATCCTGCCTTAGATATTTGTGCGTGTAGAACGTTAACCTATAACTTATAAAATTTGAAGAGGAAAATGCATATACATGATACTCGAACTCTAAATCCATTTAAGCCATTATAAATTTATTCTTTCATCTCAATCTGGTTGAGTGATCCCCCTTGGCCGTTGTCAAAACACCGACTCCTAAAGTTACATTGGACTACAATAAGAAGAACAATTCTTTTGGGAAGAATAACTGGAATTAAGTTCTGCTGATGATTCAAAGATGGAATTAGTCAACATTCAACGGTGAATTATTAACCATGAACCAAAAATAAAAAAGAAACACAAGGAGTAAGTCATCCTAACGACTATCGTATAGAGGATAATATGATGGTCGGATAATATGATGGTCGATACTGAAAAGTTTGATGGTAATAGTATGGCTATGGTGTGACGACCCGGACCGACATAGTCGACCGTTAGCCGTCACGAGGGGTAAAATAGACATAACACTATATAGAGTTCAAATAATTGAACGTTGCGGAAACATGATAAGGAGAAATATTCTAACTCTTGAATTTGCCAAAAATTTCGGCAGCATCTCGACGTAAAATGGATAAGTGGCAAAAATGCTCATGTATACAACAGTTTATATAACTGGATATAAACATAAAAAGGGAATAACTATCCATCAATGAAATGTCTGTGATCACAGGAGCACGATGGCTCAGCAACAGTATACGAATACGAGGAACACTGGTCCTCGGGAATCCACAAGAGGGATATAATCAAAATCTCAATCCGAATGGCCAAAACGGATGAATAATAAGAGATAAATGGAAAGTTAGGAACTATACAAGTTTCCTACTCATATATAAATGCTATAAGCAAAGATAACTGGACTACTCTAGTCCGTCGTCCTCACACATGTATAAACCCCAACCCATGCACATCACAAGCATATCTAGCAGTCGTCACCTGCAAAATGGGGAGAGAGGGGTGAGCATAAAGATGGCTCAGTGAGTGGAGGGAACACAATATCGAAAACCAAGAAAACCGAAGCCCACAATGCAATACGATAAAACGGCGACAAATCAATGCAATGAATGCCATGTAAAACATTTGTCCTTCTTAGCTACAAAAGAAAGTAAGCTAAAGGAGGAAGGAACCCTCACTAAGGTTGTACGGCCAATACGAAAACCTAAGTGAGTTATTGTGCGGACTGAGGCTTGCCAATCATAGGCGGTCTTAATAGTTTACCTTCATCGACGTCGTCCACCTGGGGAAGCAGTAGTATGCCAAGGATTTAATCGTTGCCGCTATGAACAGGACTTAATAGTTGCCGCACCTACTCGGAGTTGATCATTCTCCGATGCTATGCAAAATCTCGCCACGAGGCGGTTTTTATCATGACATGTCATATATGTATGAATGCACATGCAATTCATAGAAGGAGCATCTCATAAAGGATATTAATCTAGGGAGAATCATCAAATCCGGAAAACTCGAGAATCCGAGAAAACATCATAAGAACCATCGATAAGTCCATAAAGGAACAAGTGCCACATTTCATGAATCTAAGCATGATATAATTCATTTAAAAGCATGACACACACTCATTCATTTCATATGATGCAGAACATACACATGGATGCAATAATCCATCCCGTAAAGACGTCTTACCTCGGCGTAAGACTATAGACTGCTACTAGAGCATACTTACTGTTATTGTGATAATTTCACTCACCTCGATATCGCTTGACCTCATCGGATCTCTCGTGTCCGAATCTTTATCAAATACAATAGGAACCTACTCAAGTAGTCATACAAGTTTTATTAGTACTTATATTAAATAAATAAGACTTAGGACAATAGTTATCCACAATTAACTTGATAATTATTAAAAATAAATAAATTAGCTTATTGTTTTCATTTAAATATGTATTTGTGATCCACAATTCCTTATTTTCAGTCCTAAAATTTAGATATATATTATATAATTATTTCTTTACATGATTCTGGAGTGATTGATTATTATTTAGTAATAATGAACATAATCAAATCAACTAATCATTACTTTAAATCAATATAAACCAAAATTCTGGTTTAGTCACATCACTACTTTATGTTGCTTCAACCAGATTATTACTTAGTTATTAATTAATTATTAACAATTCAAGTCTACACAATAATCATTACTACATAATTCTCTCATTCTCCTTTTTCTGAGTCCATTTAAATAATTACCTCATAAAAATCTGATCACCTCATCTATCGATATTTATGATTATTCATCCTTTAGATACTAATTTAGTTAGTTAGTTGATAGTCAATAATTAAACACCTTGCTTCAGATTATATAACATTATTAATGACCATTGTATACCATCTTTAGTGAGTTGCTTATATAATATATTTCTTTATGCATAAAGGTTGGCTTGAATTATTATCTCAATAATAAGGCCGCATATGCATAATTAGTCACCATGGTGCACAAGTTCTTATCACTTAGAAATCAGATTAGTGCATTGTAATTAATCACCATTTTAGCAGCCACCAAAACTTCTTATCATTTATAATTCAGATTTAGTACAAGTTACCAAGCACTTCAACAGTTAAAATATTTAAATATACTTCATCAGTGTGGTGTCATGCTCTTGTTCCAACAGCACATAAACTAGAGATAACTTAGTCATCATTCTTCCAAAACAAAGAAGATTTCAACGGATTTGCTGTCAAGCCCACAAGCTGACCACATGACACTATTGTGTCTCATTAACCAGTCTTGCAACGTAAATATTCAGCTAAACAAAGCAACTTAGAGCTAGTTCAATAAATATTCGATTTGAGAGGTTACCCAAAGGGAAGGAGCTCGACCAGTTTCCTTCCACTTCGACGGCTCGCTCACGACACGAAATCAAATGAAAATAGAGAGGCATGTCTTGCCTGCTCCGCTCCGGTGAGACACACACAAAAGAGAGAGAGAAATGGTCATGCTGCGTCGACATGAAACGAAGGTTAAACTTGGCCAATCAAATTAATCTATGGTTCTAACCTCACAATTACTCACCCGTCGATCAATCTCCAAAGGCCACCCCAAATGACGAATGAGCAGCTACAAACCGTCAACAAACTCGATGCTCGGAGACAATGGAGGCAACGTCTAGTGTGTCATCTCCGGCGTCGGTACCTGTGATGCCGACGTCGAAGGATTGAGAACAAAAGGGGAAACCAGCCCCAAAACTCTTCAGAAACAAATCAAAGTATGGCCCAAATCGATATGTCAACTTACCGATGCAGAACTAGAAACGAATCCCTTATGTTATCGCCGGATTTCCTTCGCTCCCCACCGATGAGTGAAGCTCGCGGTTGATGCCCAATCCGCCAACGAAACACCAATACACCCATGTCATCGCGCTCGCCACGTCAAGGAGATGGTCGTCGTGCTCTCCGATGAACGAGGCGCGTCCGGATTGCTCGACGTCGGCGTGCCCTGGTCGTGTCGTCGTGCGGAAGAAGAGAAGAAAAAGGGGGGCGGCACTGTAGCGACGTAGAGAGAGAGGAGAAAGGGGTTCAACCCTTTTATTCTTCCCCTAAGACACGTGTCTGCCATCCGACGGCTGATCATGGTTTTATTTTTATTATTGTTATTATTTTTTTTTAACTTATTCCCTGCCCTGCGAAAAGTCAAAAGTGCCCTCATTAGTTTAGAAAATTTACAAAAATTTGCCATTAGGCTTTAGTTCAAAGTTGGACCTGTTACATATGGAGCCTGTCATGCACGAGGAGTAGAGTAAGATGGAGGCGGTGGCACGAACTGGTTGGGCATCACCGGAGAAGAAGGTGGCGGAGGAGGAGACGGTGGTGCAGTGATAACTTGGCATTGTCTCTCAAGGCCATAACGTAAGATGAAGTATTTGTTGCATCTCTGAAGAAAATGTTGTACTTGCGCTTCATCGCTTGAAACACAAATTCAATCATGAAGTTCCTTCTTTCGCAACCTCCATCAATTTAGTCATTTTTGCCGGTTCAATCTCTCCACCGTGCATGCCGTCACAAAATCTAGCGATGTACTTGATGTCAAAATAAGCGCCGAACACTTCCCTCGTCAAGATAAGAAACTCAGCAATGTAGCAGGCAATGGTCATCCTCCGGTGGCAAGCTTCACACTGTAAGCGAACAAGCCGTGGAAGGTGACCCAATTCAAGCGGGCGCCGCTGAACAACTTCTGATTGAAGAGCAATGTCGAGGAGTTCGCCGAAATACCCTCCCGCATGTTCCTTTCAAAGTTCATCCCATTCCGCTTGAGAAGATCGATGGACTCCGATGAGGAGAGGCCTGTGGTCGGGTTGAAATTCGAAAAGTTAAATTGCCAACTCGAGCACGGACTTGGCGTCCTCTCATGCTCGTCAAACATGCTGATTCCTAACTGAATCAAGTTCATGTTCTCCACATTCATTTTGAGGTCGCAGTAATGATATTCTTCTGATGCCTTGTGAGGGGTGCATCGTCTAAATCCTGGGAACTCCGTGTCGACGGCGATGATACACGGCGATGATGGAGAAGGAGTGTCATATTCAACTGTTCGGAGAAGTTACAATTCCATACATTCATGGTTGTCGAGCTTGAGGATGCCTCCATTGCTAACAAAGATTAATTAGAGCTTGAGGATGCCTCCATTGCTAACAAAGATTAATTAGGGTGTCATCAGTTATTAGTTATATATATGGAGGTTGGAGAGAGAAGTAGTAGTTAAATTAATTAAATACATGTGCCTTAATAAGACAACAATAAAACTTGCATCTTAAAAACAGATCCGGCTCCTGCAGTTAGCTGCAATAGATGTCTTTTCTTGGGAGCGTAGAATATGATTAATCTGCCCAGGGAGCGTAGATGTCTTTGTATTTATAGGGTTATATTTACAAGATTCTCCGAGTTCAACTCAAATAATAATAAAAACTTAATCCCAATCCGAATACTGCTAGTAATTAATCTGCTCTCTGGCGTCGTATTTATAGAGTTATATTTGCTAGATCCTTCGAGTTCATCTCAAATAATAATAATAATAATAATAATAATAATAATAATAATAATAATAACTTAATGCCAATCCGAATACTGCTAGTAATAAACGTTACCGAAGCTATCTTCCCGTCCTTCATTGACCTTTAACATTATTTTTAAAAAAATGTAATTTATTAAATTGTTAATAAGGCTGTAGGATGGATTTTAAAGGGTAAAAAAATATTCTACATGAATTTGAATATTTTTTTAAAAAATATCTTCTCGGTTTCTTGGGTCCTTTTTTGAGTCCCTATGTTTTATGAATTTAGACTTTGTTTAATTAAATAGGTTAAAATTACTTATAAGTAATAGTAAATCTCCATATTTGATAATTAAAAAAATATACTTATAATTTGTTACGTAACTATTTATAAGTTGAAAAAATATAAGCAGGACTCCCCTTACTTATTTTTAAAGTTGTTAACTTATTAATTTTAACCAACTATATTATTCTTTTATCCATATTTTTTTAACATTATTATCATATAACTTGAAGGGTATCTTAGTTAATATCTATTTTAACAAAAAATATAACTACTTATTAATATTATCAACACTTTTATCCAAACATGTAACTACTTATATTTTAAAATAAGTATTAGCACTTAAAATGGTTATCAGCACTAGTGTTTATCAGGTATTTTTTATCAGCTAAGCCAAACAAACCTTTAATGGATTAGTTGACCTATGTAAATGTTAGACTTAGTTGATAAAAAATACTTGATAAATTTTGATGTTGATAAACATTTTAAGGATTAAAATTTATTTTAAAATATAAGTTATTTACATGTTCAAATAAAAATATTGATGATATCGACAAATAGTTATAATATTTATTAAAATAAATATTGATTAAAATATTCTTAAAGTTATGTGATAATAATATTAAAAAAATATGAATAAAAAAGTAATATAATTAATTAAAAAAAGTAAGGAACAATTTTAAAAATAAGTAGGGGTATCCTGCTTTATTTTTTTGACTTATATATTATTATCCTAACAGCTTATAAGTATATTTTTTATTTATTAAATATAAAAAAATTATAAGTATTAAATTACTTATAAATTTAGTCAAACATATCTCAAGTCCGCCGCTGCAAAGAGAAAATATATTTGCTAAATTGTAGAATTATTTAAGAAACATTATAAGTTATTGAATTGTTAGTAATCTGCACTATTTTCTTTGATATACAATCTAACTGGCACAATACTATTCAGAATATTATCTTTATTATATAGAAATAGTTATTGTTGTCCAGAAAATATTACCAACATATTTTACCAAAACATCGTTCATCAATAGTCACGAGTGGGGACGAACCAAATCCAATTCTAAATTTCTTAATGTTATATAAATGTATTCATAAAATAATTGATATACCTTTTGAAATAAAAGTGATGACAAAATATATTAATAGTTGGGACGGAATAAAAGCTCAAACTTTTAGTGGAGGCCGAGAAGTTAAGAATTAAAAAATTTATGAAAATTATTATAAATATTTTCAGTTAAAATTATATATAAATTTCATAAGGACAAAATGCAATGTTGATATGAAAAATTTATCAATATTTTTTTTGCATATAAAAGAGAAAGTTACTTTGATATTGCTTTTTAAAATTTATTTTAATTATATTTAGCACACATTAATAAAAATCAAGTTATGTTTATCAACTTTATTAAACAATTATATAAATTAAACCAAATAAATATTCGCTAAAATTCTAAAGTCAAAATTAAGAAATAAAAATAAGTAAAAAAATGATATCTTATGATGAGTTTCATGATAATCTTAAATATAAAATGGAAAAAATGAAGGTGTTATTTTAAGTACGCAACACCTTATAAAATTTTATAAAATTAATTATATATAATATATTTTTTTCTTGCCTGAAACTTATTTCGCACCGCCTTTCTCTCCTTTGTTTGGACTCATTAAAATATCATGTTTCTTCCTTGATCATATTATATTGTTTGAAAACAAAAATCCCCTTTAATCTAATTAAAAATATCAAATTGATATTTGATTTCATAATATAAAGTATATAGTGATATTTAAAAAAAAGTATAATGAAATCACAAGAAGTATTTAAATATTATTTTCCAATTATCTGCGGAGGGGTCAAAGGTCTATTTTTCTGCCAAATGCATGTATGTTACATGTTTTATAAAGGGCAGCGAAAAATTGGGCACGTAGGTCCGGCGTTGGTTGCTAAACATGTATTTTATTATTTTCTCAAAATAATACTATATTATTATATTAATTAACATTAATAGTAATCGTATAACATTTAATTTAGTAAACTATTATCATTAATATAGTACTTTTATACATGAAGATATATAACATATAAGTATTTTCATAATTCCATTATTTTATTATTTTTAAGCATGATTTGAAAGATCAATTAAGTGAATAACTCAAAATGTTTAGAGTATTCACATGTTAGAGACAGCGGTTTATTTTATCTTTCATGTTATTTATTTCACAAACAAAAAGGTCATTCTAATTCAAATGCATTCACCATAGATAAATTTCGAAATTAAAAAAAAAAGTGAGAGATAACAAAAATTATGCTTTTTTAGTACATATTGAAAAAGATCATACTTCTCTTCATCGAAATGCTGAAAAGCCTAGGATGATCTCATTAATCAATCTTCACATATTTAAAATATGTTTGAGCGTTATACATTTGAGAAAATTCTTGAGAATATGATTCGATTAAAAAGCTCAAGTGATGCGGTTAAATGACTAGCATTTTAATTATGTGCTTTTAGAGACAATGATGAAATTAAGACATAAAAAAGTAAATATTTTTTTTATGAATTACTTACTTTGATAGCATCATATAATGGTGAAGTAGCAAAAACTTTAAGGAACCTCCACAAAACGCTTCATATACTTCACTAATAATTCAAAAAGAAACCTTGCAAGTTATTTCAATGAAAGCGAAACAATTTATTCGTAAAGAAATTGATGATGCAAAATTTGTATCATAGTTGATAAAATTTCTTGGCAAATCTAAAAGAGAATAGATGTCTATCATATTAAGGTTTGTTGACAAAAATGAATGTATGAAAGAGCGATTTTTTGGACTTGTCCGTGTAAAAGATACAAGTGCATTAACATTAAAGGATGCAATATTTTTTGTTCTATCACAATATAGTTTTGATGTTCAAAATATTAGAGAATAATGGTATGACGGTGCAAGTAATATGAGAGGAAATTGGAATGAATTGCAAGATTTAATATGAAGCACATGCCATTATGTGTACTATGTTCATTGTACGACACATATTCTAATATTAGCATTAGTTCAACTTTAAAAGATGTAATAATCATTCATTGGTTTTTCACGAAGTTGAGTTCTATTAATAATATAGTTAGTGCCTCAGGTAAGTGTAATAATCAATGAAAGTTGCCCATGTTGCAAATGTATTTATTTACTTTCTATTGATGAGCTTCAAAGTAGAAAAGGGCTTAATCAAATGTGCACTCTACAAATGTTCGAAGACGCTCAATGGAGTTCACACTTAAGATCTGTGTCTAACTTGATTAAATGTTTAATGCAACATGTGAAATTTTGATGAACATTATTGATAATAAAAATACTTCAGCTTAATGAGCAGAGGCACATGCAACATATAAGTCATTGACATTTCTTTAGTTTATTTTACATCTCAGGAAAAAAATTCTTGAAATTTCGAATTTACTATGTCATTTTTTACAGAATAAATCCCAAGATTTTTTGAATGTAATGCATCTTATTTCATCTACTAAGAGACTCATTCAAGAACTAGGAGTCGTTGGATGGGATGATTTGTCACACTCCGTCAGGACCAGCCACTCGAAGTCGGACAGCACGGCGTTGAGCACGCGCGCGCGGCCAATGGCCATGTCGCCATGCAGTGCCAAACACATGGGCGGGGTCTGAGGCCAAGGCACGATGCACTCAGCATGCGCACATGATGTGAAGACTGAAGCCGCAGTGTACAGCAGGTGCAGACTTCTTTTGGTGACACTTTTGCTGGGCGCGGCCTCATGTGCGGGCGCCGAAGGTCGGAGACATGTACAGCTATTGTGCAGATCATTTGAGCAGGTGTGTACACTCTTATGGATGCACAATAGAGTTCTAAGACGCTTCCTGGGTGAAGGCCACGCTGGGGCCATGACAGGGCGCGCCCGGGTGCACCGGGCGCGCCCCGGCACACTGGGGGTGCGGCCAGACCGAGGTC